>MVGC01000060.1:0-76445 GCA_003589665.1 Aspergillus sclerotialis
CGGAGGAAGTGGGTGGGGGGAAGGTATTTGTAGTAAGCGAGGGTGGGAGTGATCCGGGTGTGATGACTGCAAAGTTGCGTTGGCCCTAGCGCCGAATTTTTTGATCAGAAAAAATGTTTGGAAAGCGGTACTCCATAAGCCTTGATTTGCAAAGGCAATTTTGGCTGGGAAATCAATGAAAAAAGGGGGATGTTTGCATTGTTGGTCTGTTCTCGGGTCTTAAGCGAGTCTCCCCTTGCTCTGGGCCAATAGCATTGCAGGATCACAGATCTAGTCCGTTACTTCTGGTATCTCCCCCAAGATTCTTGATCCCAACCACCAGTGGGCTCGAAATCCCTTTTCAATTGATTAGAATGTTAATACTACTGTGTAAGATGGTTTCTGATTAATTTCCTGATTCTGATTTGCATATTTTGGTTGTTGTTCGGTGATATTCAATCTGTCCAGTATTCTTAGTCTGGCAGATCAGTCAGCCGTTGGATCCGAGACTCTCATTGGCTGATCCAAAACCCGGCGAAGTGATTCCAGTGATCTCCAAGCCCGCTTGATCGCTCTATACAAATATCCCCTGCCTCGGAGCCTCTTTCTTCTCTTTCCTTCCCTCTCCATCACGTCTTACAATCCACTCTCCTCTATCTTCCAACTCCACATATTCTACTTACCCAACTTTAAAAAACCTTACTCTTAATACCATTTCATCATGACTGGACGTATGTATCTATTCTTATCCTGATCGTCAACGTCAACAGTCACTGACATCTCAAACAGGTGGAAAAGGTGGCAAGGGCCTCGGCAAGGGTGGTGCCAAGCGTCACCGTAAGATCTTGCGTGACAACATCCAGGGTATCACCAAGCCTGCTATCCGTCGTCTTGCTCGCCGTGGTGGTGTCAAGCGTATCTCCGCCATGATCTACGAGGAGACCCGTGGTGTCCTCAAGACCTTCCTCGAGGGTGTTATCCGTGATGCTGTCACCTACACTGAGCACGCCAAGCGCAAGACTGTCACTTCTCTTGATGTTGTCTACGCCTTGAAGAGACAAGGACGTAAGTATCCACTGCCTCTTACCATCATGGCCTGTCTAACAGCAACAAGGTACTCTCTACGGTTTCGGTGGTTAATCGGTTTTTTTCTGTTTTCTTTTTTACCATCCTGCGCGGTTGGCGCGTCAGTTGCCTTCCGTAGCAGTGACGCGACGACTTGTCTTTTCGGGCTGGGTCATGGTATGACTGGGACGTTGGGGTGTTTTGAATCTTCATGGGTCTGGGTCTGTTTTTTAATGTTTTTTATTCCCTCTGCGTGTCCACTACGGGTTTACTAGTGCTCGCTTTTGAATGTTCTGTATCATAGCGGCCTTATTCTAAGGCTAGTACCATGGGCTAGATCGTGCTACTTAACGCGGTCTGATATGAATATGATCGGTTGAAAACTTCAATATTTGTTCCTTGTAGTTATAACTCGCGTGTCTTGTTTATTGTATGATCTGATCGTAGGCGCGTGTTTTGGCGCGTTTGTTTTTGAGTGTATGGCATCATCCTTGTATTTGGCTTGAGCTTTTCCACATTGTTATCATTTACACGAAGATTGTCTGTATTCGAGGTCATCGCAAAATAGGAGGAATACTGGATCATCTAAGTCGCTCTCTAGTCTGGTTTACTCCAGAGTAATAAAGTACAGTTGTCCAAGTGACTGTCCGCGCAAATTGTAGTCTACGCGCGATGTAAAGTTAGAAACGTCAGAAACAGATATTTTGGATTTTGTATGATATTTAATAGTCGTGACTTGCTTTATGTTCTCGTGTTCAGTGTATTTATGTTGAAAATTTATGATTTTGTTGGTGATTGCAGATGCTGTCGTCTCTTGTAGTACAGGTATAGAACAAAATATATATATCCACTTGTAGATTGAGTACTCATCGAACGACCACTTTGCAGGTTTTTGGGAGCCCCAAGAACCCCATAAAACTAATATACACATGTACAATAAATGCTATATTTTTAAACACCAACGTTAGCCTTATAATGTTACTGAAACGACATCATCTAAGTATCTTGCACTAAAGGCCGAACATAACTAACTTAACTAAAGGTACGCGATTACTAAGCATAAAATATCGTTATGCACAATCATTATGCGCACAGACGCGACTCCGTGAATGTCTGCGTTTGACTTGAGCATTCCCCATCAGCTAGTGCTTCATCTATGTTTCTAGCCCTCCTTCATCCAGTATTTGCCTGAGAAATTTACAGTCATTTCATATGCTATTATATTTTCACGTCTTTGCTGACATAACCTTTCAATGGCCCATTCCCAAACCCGCGGGCAGCATACGGAGACCGACTCCAGTAATGCTGGAGTAGGTAAAATAGGTGACTACAAGAGATAGAGGTAAGTGGATATGATACGAGGAGCTAGATGTATGCTAGGAGACCCCATCGATATTAAACACGTGCGTGCCTTCGAACGGTTTGCCTACAATGAAAGTCGCTTACAGCAGTCTGTCAGTGCACCATGCGCGCCTTGCCACTCATCAGAATTTAGGCCTTATGCTACGGTTCAAGCCTTTGAAAAGTCATATTCTAAGTAATTGACCATACCGAGTAACGGCACCTGTTTGAAGCTGTCTTACAGTGCTTTACCCCAGGCTCGGAACTCACCGAGGTCTCGAAAATACCTGGCCTTGGTAGTGATAACACGGCTAGATTTTGCCACAAAGACCAGATTGAGTCCACCCTTCAGTGGGGCCCTCCTCGAAGCCGGCCATCATGTTTCATGGAGTTACAAGCGAGCACGAGGCACTGAATCGTTACGAGGAGGGTCCAATTGGATTTCAGTCGTAAAGGTCCAGCAGCCGGATTAAATTTCATATCACCCCATATACCTCTCACCAAACTGACATCCGGAGAGGCCCAGGTCAAGGGCCGAGTTCAAGGCTCGAATGCATCTGTGGGAACATGAGTTACTATTGTCAATAGTGGGATCCTTCGCATTCCAAAATGAAAGGTACCCCTTTTCTTGATGATCTCATGACCTCGCTCAAGATGAAGTATAATGCCAATAGCGACAGAATCCAACAAGACATAAAGACGGAAGAAACCGGCGCATAAATGACCATACGTGGTAAACAGGTTGCAAGCGAGCTGTTTCTACGAAAGCGTTCATGGAGAAGGAATCGCTAACCTGGCCCGATTGGTTTAGTGTCTTGAGAACCAGAACTCAAGTCCTGCGACATCCACAGTGGATATACGCTCAGGCCTCTTAACATTGCGGTGACGCGTTACGATCAGCTTGTGTACGGATTACAGTACCATTGCATACAAGGTGATCCTCATAGAAACGGTCACAGTTTACGAATGCAATCAATCAAGAAGATTGGCTGCAAGCGGCCTCTCAACGATACCGGAGATACAGGAAGGAACTAGGTGTTATCTCCCACATGACACACTGAATGGCCTCCCTAGCACGTATCCTGTCTCTAACTTATCCCGACGGATTGCCACGGATTCATTCTCTAACTAGCAGCTTTAAAGGCCACAAGCCGTAAGCGGTTTATTTTACAACGGCAAGCCTTACTTCAGACATACTATTGCACTGCCCAGAACACTGTTACATGTTTCATTGTTATGAATGATCGACCATATACAATAACAAGCCTACGTTCTAGGCAGGCCTCAGCCGGTGCGACTGGTCCAGTGGATTAGGCCGGACAAGCAAGCACCAAACTCTGCTCCTGATTCCCAGAAAACGGAAATCGAAACCCGAGGACCTTCTGGGCTAATAGCTGGCCATATTGGATTTCCATAGGCCTGGAGATCTCTGCTAATGGTACCTTCGTTATGCTGCAAATAGAATCGTATTAAAGGGTATGCGTGGAACAATTTAGGCCAGTCCCGGCACTCTGTTGACTGGCCCTTGCTGGAAGGAAAGTCACTCCTAGCAAGACAGGCCTGCGGCAACTGCTCTTAAGATCGGTCTGCCATGGATCCAGCTATTGGATGATACCTGTATGCCAGAAAATGCCATATGGCCATGCCCCTAAAAGCACCTGATACCCTGCGGAGAAGTCAATACATAGCCTTACAGTAATTCACAAAAAAACCCCGTGGAGTGCTGTATACTCCGGAGTAGTTGTGGATATCTCAACTGGTTTCCGAAAGACATAACTAGGTCTAGCTGACCAAGCAGACCGGCAATGCAAGTCAATTTTTACAAATTTCGTCGATACAAGCAACTGAACACGAAGTCAATTCACTTCTTGTGAAATTGTTTAACCCCATCGGACATGAGATAATTTCCCAACACTTTTCTTTCTATTGTGCAAAATAGCTAATGCCCAGAGTCTAATCTAGCTTCTCTAGGAGTTATCTAACCATCCGATTCTCAATCCCCCGGGGATCCAGCATACGATTACCAATAGGCAGAGGACTACTCGAGCGGAATCCCGTCCAAATCCCCATCGCCCGAATCTTCACCTAAGAAGTGGTTTGAAGCGATATACGAGCGCCTGATAGACCCGTACTCCATCCGTCTTCCGACTTCTGTCTCCAAATTCTGCCTCCCCGGACACGCTTGAAACCACGAGCTTGGCTGTAATCGGCAAGGCAGGTCACACTGGCCGGAGCTAATCAAGGCTGTTTTCGAATGGATACAGCGAGAGAGACACCCCGCGCGCCGAGGGAATGCCATTGTGAGAAAGCCGACGCTTCAGAACACCTGCGTATTTGGTTTACGCGACCTAAAATTTTCACTGAGCGATCATAGGTCTGGAGACACGTGGCTGCTATGGCGGTCTAATGGATGGCGCGGGTATTGGCAAATATCGTTAAGGAGTGGATTCTCTGGATGGATAGAATGATGGTCAGTGAAAGGTCGTCCTTTAATGGACAACTTTTCTGCATGAGACTGCTCCTAAGGAGGTGGACTCTCTCTCCAGGATGCTGAGACTATTTGGCTCCAATCAATTCAACAACTCGATTTATACCAGAGGCTTGAGAAGGGTATTATCCGTATGTGGAAAGCGTACTGGAGATGAGGGTGGATTCTTTACATGATGACGGACGGAGTTTGATCGTGACGCTAAACCAACATCTACCATGACAGCTCTCAAAGCTCTCCGGTGGGTAATTGATCATGAATTATAGGACTGAAGCCTGATATAATTCGGGGTCGCTTCAGAAATGCGCATTCAGTTGAAGACATTGCAGAAGGCGTAGACCAAGTGCTACTGGACGAATTCTAGCAAGGTCTCCAAAAGCTATCGTTGACGAAAAATATCAAAGAGCCTATAGATATCAACTAATCAGTTCACTGATCCGTAGGACGAATAGATAAATGACATGACCAGGAGCTTATCAAGCATCTTAATCGTCATGAGAAGGTCCTCCTTTAAGGAAGAAAGCAGAAAGACAATAGCAGCTTGTATATTCTGATTAGAATAACATGAGCATGTCGTTCAATTGGAACAAACTCTTAGGTATAAATAAACATCACTCATAATTTGGAACCAATCCCTTGATATAAACACCATCGGTATATCGAATTATGCAAAATAACCTGTTTACCTATAGTACCATCTATACTTGAATCGAGCTCCAAACAGCCCCACAAGGAACTGACTCAGGTAGACAGATCCATCTATCAAATATTTACACCGTTGTAATGTGGATACAATATTTCAGATTAATACTTAAAGCCGAGTATCACCGGCCTCCTTACTCAGTGATTACCACAAGATACACAAGTAGATCGATAGCGCAAGCAACAAAACCAGAATACGAGGACTTGATAGCACTCGAAACCAAGTAAGTAAGTAGGGAGGAAGGGGGAGTGACGGAGGGAAGGAAAGTAAGGTAATTCCGAATCAAGCGCCAAAACCCACACCTCTAAGCTAATCTTCCGAGTTGTACAG
Source organism: Aspergillus sclerotialis (assembly GCA_003589665.1). Classification (NCBI taxonomy): domain Eukaryota; kingdom Fungi; phylum Ascomycota; class Eurotiomycetes; order Eurotiales; family Aspergillaceae; genus Aspergillus; species Aspergillus sclerotialis. The sequence continues at coordinate 5,907 of MVGC01000060.1, forward strand.
TAGGTTAGGTGATGGATCGATTATCTAGTACATTCAAGCAAAACACGAGGGAGAAAAGGGAGAGAAATGTATGCAGTATGACATCATAGCCCCATATTTTTCCAATGTTCTGTTTCCCCACAGTCATGTATGTATGTATGTATGTACGGTATTACGTTTACGGGCTGCTTTTGTTTACTGGTTGCTGATCGACATTAACCCCCCGATTCTTACCTAGTTGAGCTAGCTAGCTGGGAGCTAGGTACTGTTTCTAGCTACACTACTGTGCTATGTTGATTTTGCAGCGGTGCTGCTGTCCAATGATGTTGGGTTAATAGTAATACGGACTATATTATATTGTGTTATGGGCAAGTTTCATGAGTGACTAGCATTGAGGTAGTATAGACGTATACACGGCTACTGTACTTATCTATATAGAAAAGAAGGTGGGTAGATGGACTTTGTAGACATCGCACCGCCACAGATAGATATATTCAAGCTCTCTATTATTTGCAAAGAATAGATACGATACCTTTTTTGTGAAAAGGTAGATAAGCAACGAAGGTAAGTTCTTAATTTGACTTGAGTATACGACTTGAAAGAGGACATAGATGACGTCTTGGAAATGTTGAGCAAAACCCTTATCCAATGTACAGAGAAAATACTGTGTAGATCGCGATTGCAACCAGTAGATAAATATAAACAAAGTTTCAAGAAAACAAGGATTCAAGAATTACTATAAGGTTCTGTGATATTTATACAGATAGTATACAATGTACGTATGCACACCGAATTTTGTACACCCACCCCGAACCAACCGACCAACCAACAACCAAGCCATGCAAAGTAAAAAAAACACATGCAAGACATCAAACGTAGCAATCGTACATGGAATAAGGATAATACAGCGTGACCCGGATTCGTAACGCGAGAAGATTTCAAGACCAAACCCAAAAGGAGTAAGTAGCTATCAAGGGAAGCAAGCAAACACACAACAACATTCTTTTGATGCAAGCAGACAAATAAAAACAGGTCTAAACGCAATGCCAAGACAAGATATCCAACCATGACACATGCTTTGATCATAAAGACAATCGTCATTACAAAGTCTAGGGGAAAATCGAACATAGAAGAAAACGTAATGGAAGAGATGATCATACGTCAGAAAAGCGACAATGACATCATCGAGCAAAATTCCCGAAACGGAAATGGATACCGGCGATCCGGCACAGGGGCGGGTCCTTTCCGTATTAGGACTAGCTAATGACGTCAGAGGCACAGCCGGCATCATGTTGAAACACCAAAGACATCACCGAAAATGCTGTGAAACGGTAGCCACCACTTCATTAGCATGTGATGATTCGTCTAATCTCTGCCTCTGCGTCTTTGTTTGCCTGGCCAGTCGACTTCGGGATGCACAACGCGCATGTGTCGCGTTAGTGCGTCGTTTCGGGAGAAGGTTTTCTCTTCGGCGCACAGATGGCACCGGACCTTCTGCTTGCGAGCATTGTGGATGGTGTCTTCGTGTCGTGTCAGATCGTACGGTCGGGAGAAAATAGAGTTGCAAGGCTTCCCCGTAGACGGGTTGATCCGCTCGCATTTGTGTGGACCAGCTTGCGAATTCCGTAGCGATGCTGTATCTCGGCTGGCGAGGTGACCGCCAGGAGTAGTCTGGCGATGGGCCTCGCGCTTGTGCTTCTGTAATTTTGATGGCGTCTCAAATCGTAGTGTGCACCCGTGATATGTACAAGTGTAGGTGCCGCTGTCTGAAGACGTATCATCTGGTCGGGGGTGGCCTTCCCTGGCTTGAATAGCCAGGTTCTGCCCTGGCGATGTCATTTCGACATTCATGTCGCCATTGCCAGACTCAAGGCTGGGAATGGGAGCAGGGAAGTCTGGTGTATGATGAAGAAGATGTTGCTGTTGCCGCGCTGGTTGCTGCTGCTGAGCAAATGGATACTGCTGGTGCGCAGCATGTGTAGCGTATTGACCAGGGAACGATTCCATTGACGTGAAGTTCTGGGATGGTCGTAGAGAGGAGGAGCTCTCCCGACGTAGTCCTAGTGTATCGCCGAGATTGAAGTCCGGCTGATTCGATGGGAACAGTTGTGGCATCGAAGTATTTTCGGGCTCGTTAAAGTCCAGAAGCGCATCCTTGGGCGAGATTGTCTTTGGCTCACCACCCTGCTGTCCCATGCTCATCGACATACTGGTGGGCAACTGCGATTGCGGCAAGCCAGAGTTATTGAACTCGCTTACAAGATGCGAGTTTTGTCGGAATGGAGAACGGTCCCGGTTCACCATTGCAGGAGATTGTGAGCGCGCTGACATGTGTCCCTGGTTTGCAGCTTGAATGCGATCTGCAAAGACATTGCGATAGGGATTCAGCATGTTCTGACCCGCCGACGGTTTGGAAACTTGAGGCGTGATGATGGCGGGATTGTAAAGCTCATCTTGGTAGATATCAGATATCGTGCGATTAAGCTTAGGAATTCCGATCGATAGGGAGTTGCCGTTTTGACTGCCGTATTCTGGATGCGAATCGAGACGTAAGTATTCATCCATCCACCTGTCAACATCAGGAAATCGGTCCTCACCATTTGCTATCGCCTTGGACGCATCGTCGAGCTCGTCAAGGTTTGTCTGCGGCGTGACAGGCGAGTTATGACTCACACTAGACCCCGAAGGCGCCAGCGAGTAATCGCTCTGTCGAGGATGTTCCATCGCTGCTCGCCGCATGGCTAATTCCGATTCGTTGCTACCATCGTGCGACGGATCGTAATTCTGGAATGACGGGGCTAAGAATGAGTTCTGTACTGGGGTCTGTACAGGCGTGGGTAGTGGCTTCGGGATAGTGGCACTGTTAGACCCTTGATGGGAACCGTAGCCATTCGAGCCGGGATTCCTGTTCGAGAAAGAGTTATGAGACTTCTGAGAGTCCTGTACGGAAGGAACATGAGGGAGGCCGTTGGGGATGCGGGCAGGGCCGCACAGTTGAAGGTTGCCTTCCCAAGTATGATTGTTTGCGACGGCTGGTTGCGCTAACATGGGTGTTTCAAACACGTGTTGTGACTGGTACTGCGGCAGATATGATTGTGGTTGCGAAGTTGGTTGTGGCACTTGCTGGGGTTGTATATTCGAGCTGTAGGAGGAGGCAGGGGTCATGGAAGGAGCTTCAAAGGAGTTACCGTCGAATCCGACAGGGTAGTCCGACGCGACGGTTGACTGAGGAGGGTGGGAGATGGAGGAGGAAGGAGAGGAGAAGGTCGGAGACGAGGGTATGGACGAAGGCGGAGACGCGAACTGGAAGTCCGGGTGATACTGGAATGGAGACAACAGTCGGGGTTGATGCTGCTGCTGCTGCTGTTGTTGGAAATATTGCTCCTCGTAGAAGTCGGGAAGAAATTGGTCGTCTTGTATTTGAACAGAGTCTTGGAAATTGGCGAAAGGAGCAGAGGTTGGTTCAGTGATGAGACCCTTACGTACAGAAGGGTACATAAGCATAATGTTCTTGAGGGTGAACGTCAGTGTCGAGGGAGCTAAGTGGACAAGATCAAAAGATTTGCCACTGGGGAGGCTCGAGGATTAAATAATGGTTGGCACCACTGGCTCCAAAGATTCCCGACGGCCAAAGATCCGAATATGATTTCCTGAGCCGGATAGAGTGCTCAGCCCCGAACGGAAGTAAAATCAGACTGGAGGTAGGGTGACTCGATGGGTCGAGGTCCAAAGAATCATGGAACGGAAGCGTCTGGAAAGTTGTAAGGAGGGAGACCCAATGAGATAGGCTCTAGGGGAGAGGATCAGATGAAATAATCCGTGGTAATGGAACAGAGTTTGAAGAAAGCTGCTGGGAAGAGACGGTCAGTTGGGACACCTTCCAATGGACACAAGTGGGACTTGGGGGAGGTATACCAGTTGAGATTATTGTAAGGGTATTATGGGTATGATAAAAAGATGAGATAAACGAAAGAAGAACTGAGGGGGAGAAATAAAAAGATTATATAGTAGATAAATAGGGAAAAGATATCGAGGGAAGAGAAAGACAAGAAGCGAGGGACTGGGGGAGGGTCAATATATGGTGGGAGATGACGTCTGCAAACCAATAAGGAAGAAGGAAAGTATTTAGACGCTAAAGGAAAGCGGTTTTTACGGTACACAAGACCGAAAATACGCTAAAGGCTGATCCTTGACTCAGAACGGATGGATTACAATTACTGAGTAATACCTGTATTGGTCCCGGTCGGCGCCGAAGGGGCCCGTGCGAAAAAACCCAAAAACACAAAAACAAAAAAAAAAAATCTTTCTTTTCTGCTCCAGCCCCTTCTTGTGGCTTCTATTCCAGCCACAATTGGTCTAGTTCTTCGCTAAATCTCCCGAGGTTCCAATATTTTTATCCCGTCCAAATTTCTCCTTTTGGAACGACTTGGCAGCGTTTATTTTTATTCGATTATTATTTTTTCATCCTGCATCATTTATGATCATATATGTTGTCATACATTTCCTCCCTAAGTAATAACCAATTTCTGGTGCATTCCCCAAGGACCCAGGTACAGCATACTTCTGATTTAGTAGCATAGTACTACGTACCAAACCCCACAAAACATTTTCAGAAAAAGTATACAGGGCAGCCAATGGAATCCTACCCTATGGCTAAGCCACAACACCATGTAGTACGCCGAAGATCACTTCAGATCGCCGAGATCGGATCACTTAACCGGATGCCCTAGGTATTAGCTCGGTATTCGGAATGAAATGAAAGATCGACACCTAATCCTACACAGTTACACCAATTCTGCAGATTCCTCCTTTTTCAGGCCAATAATCTCTCTCCACATTCACAAGCCACATCCATATCTCATGCGCCACAATAATGTGGCTGGTGCCTTCTGAATGCATCGGTCGGAGAATTCCTTGTACTGCCTGGATATACTCTACCGTTTTTAATGCGTTGATAACGACGAACTTTGCTATGTTTTCGTCATATGACTTGTCCTGCATTCCAATCTATTGAGGCTGTGCGGGGATTCTTCGGACATTACCTAACGCTAGCATCGGATTTAGGGTATAGCGATGTAACGGTGTATGATTGCGCTTAATGGTTAGGTATCCATGTGGTATTGCTCATAGTATAGGTAACCCCTTCATATGACTCCCATTATTGCGTTATCATGCTTGGTATTGTAGTCGAACATGCAATGGTCTCTATGTTGGCTCATGGTCAGGTAACTCGTGGTGCCATACTTTGAGTATAACTGGAAGCTATCCATGGTACAATCTAAGTATCCTCGACTCATCGAAAGCGCCTGACCCAACTGAGTCGTTACGAAAAAAATTACAGTCAAGAATTATGCTGCCTGTTTTCATTAGTCTGTATGTAGGAAATAAACAAACAAATAAATTACGCGGTGGTATATGTTGGCAGGAATGCATGCAAGCTGAAAACAGGGTAGGACCTTGACCTCCCTAGGCCAAAGCCGGAGAAACAACATGTGAACAAAAACCAAAGTGTTGGGACACCGTTTTTTTCTTTTTCCTTTAATTCCCCTGTCCAACCATCCCATCGGTGAACGAATCGTCGATTTCGTTGACATATCACATCCCACAAGCAGGGGTGCAGACACATGGCTTCCACGCGTCGGTGAACAGATTACACTGCAGATACCTACTGAAGAAAGTGGCGAATCTCCCGTCCATGGATCTATCTACCAGTTAGATTCGCAGACGAACTCAATTGATGTCCATTTAGCCGTGATCGCTGACCGATCATCCTGGACGACTGGACAGGTCGTTTCCCGGCCGAAGGGGAGATACGCAATTAGCGAGTTCATTCGTTACAGCCTACATGCAAGACCATGGATTTGGAATCGACATAATCGAATGTCGTCAAGACCAACGTTGAATCTAAGTCTGTAGACCCGCCTTCGGTCCGTGTCAGGAGAGGGTCAAGGCCCAGATTTCCGGGTCAGAACCCATGTTCAATTCTACTTGGTACAGATTCGACCGTACTTCGGGCACCCTATTAACATGGAACGAGACACCCCGTACGTATTGAAAGTGGGTATTATGAAATCATCAAATCCGGGGAAAATATATTGATTTCTGTCTTATTACGAGACATGTCTCTCTTTACTGATTCAAGCCAGCTATTAGGAAGAAACAAACCGCAATTAATCGCCGAGAAAAGACCAGAAAGATCTAGAACAGATATCCAAGATTAATCACTAGAAGTTAGAATCCAAACTGGTAGAAAAAAAATTTTTTCATCGACCTGCAACCCGATCTTTTAGGTAGGGACGGACGAGATTGTCAGCACCTTAATCGGCCGCACGGGATACCATTAGTCGGCTTAGGACACGGAATCGCATCTGATGACGGCAAGCGCCGAAGGAGAAAAAAAGTTTTCAGAGCTAAACTCGCGCGCAAAGCAACGTGATTGGACAGAACCTGCAGAAAAGGGCACAGCCACAAAGATAAAATCCGCGAGAGATCTCCGTGGGGGAGACGAGTCCGCATTAGCGCATTAGCGGTAATTTTGGGCTGATACGGGGTCGATACCCGCGATCGGGCCCTCCGTGTATTGGCCGTGGAATGTTTCCAAACATTCTGGAACCCTTCCAAATCTATTTTTGACTTCCCGTTCTTCCGTGCTCGGCCTCTTCTCTGGCTTCGTTCGGCTCGGCTGTCATCAATCAATCATCGTCATATCCTTGGACTATTCCCATTTGGGAAAATTTTCTCCCTTGAAGATCTTTTCATCTTTGCTCCTTGTCATCATATTCGACGTCTGATATCATCGTACCGATTCTTTCCGATCCTTACGTTTGCTGATGTGTCGGTATAGGGGGGTTGATTGCTTGCATTCGTGGATTTTTCCTCATTGTGGAAGGATCCCTAAATCTCAGCTGTTGGGGCTTGAAAGGAATTTATAATGCCATTGATAACGGGGAATTTTCTGCGGTGGCTAATTTACGCACTGATCAACTAGTTATTCTCCGACTCCTGGGGCAAAAATTTGCCATAGGAATGAATTCGATATTGTACTTGTACTGTATTTGTATGGACAATACTATAGAACAAAATCAATCTCAACAGTACTCTACTTTCTATCAGATAAGGACTACCATCCTGTACATACGTGCATATGGCATCAAGCCAAAAAACAACAAGTCTACCAAGTCACCCGATGTAACAACAAACACAACGGGCCCAAAACCACCACCTGGTTACATCCGACCGAGACATCGGCTAGAGTTCCTAGGCTAAATAAACACCAACATTGAGATCCCCTGCCGACTATAAGCGAGCGCCGGACAATCAATCTCATGACTCGTTATTGCTTATCTCGTGTAACTGGTATTTCCATTCTCACATCAGAAGTGTATGCGGCTCGTTGCGTGTCTATGCTTTATTTCGGAATTGGTGGAGAGTCCTAGAAATCTCCAGTCGGTGTCGGACCGTGAGATTCCCGTTTACCTGATCGGTCGGTCGGAGGTGGCTGATATCGTTATTCTGCGGTGAATAATAATCAATAATAATGCTTGCTACTATACCTATCTGCCCACTTATCAGCTTACTGTATCTTACTAACTAGGATCATAAGATAAATTAGGAATAAGTCTTGTAATACCAATATCAAATCCAAGACACTAATCCGCCTGACCTTGATAGTAGACTACTGTACATATGAGACATGGTTTAACTTAGGTAGTTAAACTACTGTCTTGGCCGTAAGCACTTTCTCCTGTGGGGCGCAAATCCAAGGATGGCACTGCCCTCTTTCTCGGCGTGGTCTGGACCGCGATAAGGCGGGCGGTTGGGTCTAGACTACATAGGTAGTCATTTGAATCTGGGCTTGATATCGAGATTTTTATTTTTATGCTTGCAGCTCGGTTTTATTTTTGGGAAATAATTCAATCAGGTGGTTTATGCTAAGGATGCCTACGGATGCGGATGTAGGATAAGGGTCAAGGCTTCTATTATTAGAGATATGTTCAGATGACTCAAGTCGGGTATATGTGTATTACAGCGTCAAGATAGGTATGTAGAAGAACGTTACTGTATAGTACATGAACAGAGCGACCAAAGCGCTGCTGGTAGAGATCTACTCTACTGTCGGGCACCAAGTCTACCTACTGAACTCTGAAATCCCTCCATATTTTGGATTCCATCTGGCACCGCTGCATCTGTTACCAACTCCGTTTCCGACTTCCCGTAATTATTCAATATGCCACCATGTCCACTTCTTCCAGACACTACTTCGCTATTATTGACTCCAAGATCCATCCGGGTGAGGGCGTAATTCTGCTGTGGCCCGTTGCCTGCTTTAACTCCCTTTGAGGGCGTCGTGGGCCTGCGGTGGGATGAATCCATCCAGGATCCGGGTAATATTTCGGGAGAAGACTCGACGGAGAAGAGGGATATTGGCTGCCACAATCGCGAGTTGTCCTTGGACGATACTCCACATCAATGGAATGGGGAGGGTGTATGTTGCGTCATTGAAGTCGATTTTCATGAGGCTGACGACGCGAAGCATGCTTATTGCGCTGACACTGTAGTCCATGACGCTAAAATATCGAAAAGGCCTATTATAAATCCAAGGAATCAAATAAGAAATAGGGGAGTCGTACGAAAGTCTAAGGCAAAAGAAAACCAAAACGATACTGTAATCGCTACCGCAGTACAGTTCTGAAAGGGAAATCAGACATACACAGTCTCGGCCAATAAGGAAGTCGTCCTGGCGGCGAGTACAACCCAAACACCTCAGATTTTGGAATTATCGAGAATTGGAAATGCAGACCTCCTTCAGAGCAATGGGATTGCCCCAGTGATCAAAAACCCAGGTGTTGTTGAGAATTTGCAGGACCATTGAATCGTTTCTTTCAGCCATGAAGTTGCCGATGGCCTTCCGTCGGGCGATACGGCCAGGGATCCAGCTGTGGCAGCTGCTGCAATGGCGGCATATTAGAAGGATGGCTCAGGATCACTAGGTATCGTCCCCATGGCTTCTGCTTTCATGCCTTGGGTAGAGTCCACCCAGTTGGAGTGCGAGCAACTACTCAAGAAACTAGAAGCTCCGATCAGCAGTGAAGAGATCTCTCGAACACATAAGAAACATTCGAAGCGCTGCGCAAGATTCTCGAGAAACCAGATGAACCCAGTGCGCAATACACGCTAGCTCCATTCCAGCTTCTTCCTCGAGAAGGCGCCAATCCAAAGGGTATCTTTGGTCTCAGCTATCTGGGTTTCTTCATCAGTTTTCTCTGCACTAAGCTACCCACTCTTACGAGGATCTGTCCATCTCCAATCTTCTGATCCCAAGGCTGCACCCGCCATTGACCATGGAACGCTCCGCCACCCGGTTGGCCTGAAGTTACACGCTCGCCATAGTATATGGATAGACAAGCTCACAGAGATGGAACGAATGGCTTCTCTGCTTAGGAAAGGTGGAGAACGACTGCATACGCCAGAGCGCGTAACAGATCTAGAGAAGGCGAAAGAGTTGTGTAAGGAGCTGGTACTATCCATGTATCATGTAAGTGGGACATGCGCGATGATGCCACGTGAGGATGGAGGTGTTGTTGATCCATCGTTTGAAAGTCTATGGGACGGCTAATGTTCGGGTAGTTGATGCCAGCATATTTTCCTTAGTGCCGAGGGGGAATATCCAAGCAACAGTATTTGCGGTGGCAGAAAAGATTGCTGATATTATAAAACAAGGCACAGTATATCAGTAGATTAGCATATGGAAATATATACCTAAGGAGGAAGAAGGGCGGAATTAAAGAATTCATGAAGCTATTCAGAGTTGGGGGAAAAAAAAAGACGGAGGGGCTATTTTTAGTACTTTCCTTTTAAAGCACTGGGAGAACGCGATCTTCGTACTTTTCTCCTTTCCCCTCCGTAGAAAACAGCGAAAGCATCAAGAACATTCCCAAATTATGGATAAATCGCAAAGACGCCTTCGTCCTCGGCGGTCACATAACAAATCTCGACTGGGATGCAAGAATTGCAAGAGAAGACGCGTGAAGGTGAGATCACATCTACAGCTTCCTGGCACTCTATTGAAGCTTCACATTCCTATATTTGAAAATATGTACCTCAATCACAATATGCTCTACTATGATACCGTTCTTGAGGACACTTTTGCTTTCGATTAAGCGATGGTGCCGTTGGAAGTGGCTAACAGCGCCTAGTGCGATGAGAAGAAGCCATCTTGTTCCAATTGCCTGCAACGATCCATTGAATGCGACTTTTCCGTTGCTTTAGGAGCAGAGTCAGTCTCACCAGGCTCTTCTGAATCATCTCCGTCAGCAAAGGTGTCGAACAGGCGATATCACTTCAAACAATCTAAATATCAAATCCTAGCATGTCCTGAACCAAACCAAGGAGATTCAAAATCTGACTTTAACTACATCAAAACCCCATATAATTTCTCAGCAGCCGAGTATGCCAAAAATGGCGTTTCCTTTCCAGATCTTCGTCTTTTTCACCATTTCGTTACATCAACCTACAGGACCCTAGCCGACGATTCAGATCACAGTAACAGCGTGTGGCAAGTCCATATACCGCAATGGGGATTCTCATTCCCTTCTATTTTCCATCTCATACTGGCTCTCTCGGCGTTACACCTTGGTTCTCAACAACCAGAGCGACGAGAGCAATGCAAGCTGGAAGCCACCGGCCATTTTAACTCAGGAATTCAATCCGTTAATTCGATCCTACCTCAATTGGATTCAGAGCTTTGTCAAATCGTTTACTTGTCAGCTGTTATGATCTGTTTAGTATATTTCGGTCAAGGGCCACAGCCTGGAGAATACCTTATTTTCAGCGACACAGGGAGATCGGAATTCCTGGCTCTCATGTGCGGAGTCAAGTCAATCCTGCATTCGAAGCGGGCGCAAATATTTACAGGAGTTTTGAGGCCAAAGGGAGAAGATAGAGTGGAGGTTGTCAGTCAGCCATTGAAGCTTGAACTTAGTGAACATTTAGCTCGTCTCGATGAGATCCGACAACTAGTCCAGGTCCAAGAGATCGACTCGGAGAGGGAGCTGTATACGCCTGCCATAGATAGCTTGTCGTCTATCTTTGAGGAGGTATACAAAGTTCGCACTCTCGGAAAGGATGGGATCAACCTGATGCATCTAGTGATTGCCTGGATCTATCGCCTCCGAAACCCTTTTATTTGTCTTGTGGAAGCGAAGAATCCTGCTGCTCTGATAATTCTTGCTCACTGGTGCATTTCACTGAAGTATATGGGAACTTCATGGCTCATGGCTGGTTGGGACAAGCATGTTCTTTCAGGTATCTCGATGTCCTTAAGAGGAGACTATCATCAATGGATAGAATGGCCGGTGAAAGTAATCCATGACTCTTGATTGAATTCGGACACCGGTATATTCTACGATTTTCATTTGGACATCCAGACACAACCATTCACTATAACAATAACAAATCCAAACCTAGAAAAGCAGTCAAGGCCGCGGAGGACTATCATACCGCGTCAACGGTACATCAGCCATCGACGTGTACTTGTCCTCCTTGCGCACACGCCTAATCAGCCTCCCAGGATGCCAAACAACAAACACCGCCATCGAAATCGCCATCATGGCAGCATCAAAAACATAAATATACGCCTCCTGGGTATTTACCGCAGACTCCTTGCTAGCCCCAAATTCGATCGTCCGCACCAGATTCCTCACCATCATAGTCAAACAAGAAACATAAATCGCCCACATATATCTCCTCCACGCAAGTTCCGGATTTCGATGAAGCACAGCCGTAGGATTCCTCGCTAATCGCCGATGGAACACCACCGCGACCAGCACAAAAAGACAAAACACGACGAGGGCAAAAATCAACCCGCCCAACACGGCCTTCATCCCTATGCTCATCAGCTTCCTATCGCCAGTGACTTGTACACCTGCGCCGACAATCTGCGTGAGGAAACAGATGACGTCGTTTATCACAAATATTGCAGTCAGCCACTTCGTCCGGATACTCGAGAGGTGTTCTGCGTCGAATGCACGAATTATCCGACCGAGAACCATGTATATAGTAGCGGCGATGAAGGGAGGAGCGCAGAGGATGAGGATTTGTTGGAGGGCCCAGGGCCCGATTTCTGTTCTGTCTTCGTGGGACCATGCCCGGCCATAATAGCCGAATGTTTCGCCTGACATGTGTTTTGTTAGATATGATCGATTTGATGGTAGTGATAGATTCAGAATGGGAAAAATGACGTCTTACATATTCCGCCGATAATCAGAGGAATGAAGTATGCAGCTCGGTAAGGAAACATAAGAGCGAAATGAGCGATCGTTAGAATAGCGAATATAGCCACGAAGGCGTATCCAGCCGATTGGGATGGAGTATATGGGTAGAATTCTACCCAGGGATCAGATCCGTTTTTTCCAGGGTGAAATGTGAAGTCCATTGTCAGGTAAATTCAGCAGTCTGTTTAGATGATAGGAAGGAATCATGGGGAATGGCATCTTGCGAGTTCTTTATATAGGTTCCAGGTAGAATATACTGGGTGAAGATTTGATGCGGCATGATTACCGCTTTAGGAAATTTTGGAACGAATACGAGTGAATCGACAACCAGGACTTAAGCATCCATTCATCAAATTTTAATTGTATTTTTAGAAAGATTCGTTGATTATTGAACTATGGTATGCTATGATAATAGGTAATGCCCGAAAAGTCCCTAAGATTTGTAGTTGACCGACGCCCGATTGCGAACAAAGGAAATAGTATATGTCGCCGAGTGCAATACTTGTATAGCAGTATTATATGACCAACGTGCCAACGCCAGAGACGAAGACAGCTAGGAATAGTAGATGGCTTTGAATCCGCATTAATAAAAGAGTGACCTTGATAATATAAGGGGTTAGCTATAGTCTTAAGAAGTCTCGTAATAGAGATTAAACTTACATCAAATCCGATCAAAAGAGCGATAAGGATCCTTAAAATAATGACTGGCGTCAACGCTTGTTGTAATTTGTGTCCGGGTCATGATTTTCTCAGGAACAATAATCCTCTCTATACTCGAGTTGGTTGGGTGGTCAACACGGACCTCAGTTCCGGCCTCCCTTCTTTGGTATGGGCCCATACGAATTGTGTTCGGTTCGCGGACCTTTGAGAAGCCAGATTCTTGCTTTCTGCCAAACGAGCTGCCGTGCCATCGTCCAGATATCTTCCTACCCGAGTATTCACCGATGATTCGGGGTAAAAAGCGGGAGGCAATGGCTGTGAAGGAAGGCGCAGATGCAGCAAAGATGCCTACGTTGGTCTCAATTACCGACCAGTACATGGCTTCACTAATCACGTAGGTAGCGTCTGGGGAACTGAGCATGACGGGGATATATGTGATTCGGATAATTGATGAGACACAAGCACTAAAGGGAGCAAGTTAGGAATATTCGAAATTTGGAGGGTAGGCTCGTACAGTAAACCAAGGCAAAGAATAAACCCAAGTGCAATATTTTGCTTTCTTGGAACTCGAAGCGTGAAGATGACTTTCATCGGTAAGGAGTAGGTTAGAATATCGGTGAAGATGTTGAGGGCTGCGTTAGCAAGGTAGTATGCGTTGATATTGACGCATTTCCCCGGTATAGTGCTGGCCCATGCCTTCCGGATGGGTGAGCATTGGAATGCAGCAGTCAGGGTGTTTGCAATTGCTTGTGGTGCGACAACAGCTATCATGACAATAGACATCCGGGTAAGATAGCAGTCGTCCAGCCGCATGTAAAAAAACAACACCGATGTCTTCACACATCCAAGACATGCTACATAGAACATTGAACTCAGCCAGACGGCCTAGCCAGACATTAGCAGGGACGGCATGATGCAGACGAAGTAAGACCATACAAAAGAATAGGGAATTAACTGACTCTTTTCTACATCGTTGATATGTTTCCCAAGCCCATTGTCGACAGCTATACCTCAGAGTTAGCGTTAAAGGCCATAGCGCGAGCTTACCAACAATGGTAACAGCGATAAATGCCCAAGATAAAAGCTATCGGTGTTAGTTCGCATAATTTCGAGGTAATGGGTATAATGGATGCTCACACAAGCCCCTATTATCAAGTCTAAACGCCTGTTGTCAGCCAGTATCTCCAAAATTTCATGACAGAAAAGAAGTCACTTACAGTCATCGACTCCCATCTTACCCATGACATAGAGGCGTGAGAAGAGCCGGAGCAATAAGTCTATAAACGTAAGGACAGCGAAGGCAATAGCAATGCCTGTGACCGTTGGGCCTTTGCTATCATAATCGCTGCCCATGATCGATCTTTCAAATAGAGAAAACGAATTATAGCTGTACAGTATTAAAAGAAATTGCGTAGTATGTGGCCCCTTTCCTCGTCGCTGTATCAGGGAATCGCATGTCCATTTATTGATGGAGATATGGACTTGAAAGAGACGAGATGTGATATAGTGGTACTGTTTTAGACAGCTGACCCTTGTGCCATCGTGCCAAGTTGACTTGTCGATAGCCCACTGGCAGTAGACTTGACCCAGGAAAACAGGACAGTAGCAAAGAGGAGTGCTTCTCCTTTGCTGAAACCATATTCAAGCAAGCGTTTCATCCGGGGAAAAATAGCAGTGATTGACAGAACTTTCTCAAGAGGTAACAGGATAAGTAGGTATAGCCAGGATCCGAACACGAGCAAATCATCTAGCGGAACTTATTTTCCAGACTATACACTTGCTTACCTTCGATATAATTGGATGGATGTCCATCATTATCCTCTTTAAAGAAGCCCATTTCGAAAGACTCGATGGTCTGTTATACCCACTCTTCTTTTAGGTTGGACCCACCGCATTATTCATAATTGCAGAAGCAATATTAAATGGACTTCCACCGAGAAAATTGACATGAATTGGAGCTGTCACACCAGTTAGCGTCTCGGACATAGCAGGCTAGAGTGGTTGGGATGGTATACACATATTTGGGACCTATACTATCTATCCATTACACGCAGATCGTTCCCAGTCCGAAAATTTGATTCTCTTCGAACCGTCGCGGTTGGGAGATCTTTTAGAAAAGTGGCCGTCTATCATGGCTGATGCATCTCCCAGATCAAGAAACTTCGAGAGTTACTTGGGATGTGAATTGAGTTAAGCCTTGGAGTATAAACAGAAGCACGGGATTGGATGTCACGGGATTTTGACTTCCAACGTCAACAAATTTGTCGTGTAAACAACAACCTTCCAAGTTCTAAGCACCACCATTCTAAAATAATCGACTATTTCGCTTATGAGGAGACATCGCATGGAGAAAGTCCAGACCGTTTGATCATCCTTACAGGTCGTTCCTTGTTGACTAATAACAACACCTGAAGATTGATCAAGGTCTATCCAAAAGTACCACTCATGCGCAAAACTTATGCTAACTTGTACCTGCCAAGGTACAGTCTGATCTATCATTGTGAACAGACACCACTAGTTATTCACTTTCTACTTTGGATTGGTTAGACCTGCGTCTCAAAACACACATCCCAGGCGGAGGATGTTTATCTTCACAATAGGAGTCCGCCGACAACCCAGGATTTGCTCTCCCCGAGCGAGAATTCGAAGTCTTTCATTTCTTTGTGGACATGTTTGTAGGGCTGGGGCGAAGGTCTCCTTGTAAAATCTCTAGGTCGGGCTGGTGATCTCCACCGGCAATACTTACTAGGTACTTGCCCGTTTGACCATTTCAGACAAACCTGAATTAAGACCTCTTAACTATTTACATAAACCAGCATCTCTCTACCATTCTTTTTGCTTATGAGAGCGGAAGCTATTAGAGCCTGGTATGCCCTTTATCTTTCCAGAGCTTCCTTGGTACCGCCTATTGGTTAGGTCATTTTAATAAGTTAGAGCTGACTTTCACAACCGAGTCCAAACAGCATACGGTACCTGTCATATTCCGGGGATTTTGCTTATCATCTCCTAGTAGTTCAACGACAAGATAATCTACCGTTGTGGATACGATTCAGCTTTCTTAAGAAGCAATGATCGCCCCGAAATGGGAAACACTGACTGCCAATATATCAGGACCAATTCTACTGGTTAGACTACTACAACTGCCAACTTCCAACTCGATGAGAGTGGAGCCGACAATAGAGAGGCCCAAAATGATCAACCGGGCTATTTCCATGTTCCCATTGAAGAGGTGGACGCGACAACTTGTCTTTGATTGCAATCAGATGCTGATTGTCCATTATGCAACTCACCCGTCGTTATCAGGACGCAATTGCTCCAAATAGCATGGCGTAGCCATTTCTGGAGATTCAATCCCTTGGCTTGAACGATACTCGAGGAGGATAAAGCAGGTTGGCGATTATCACTACGATAGTGGTTGTACAAGGCTTGAGAAAAAGTGATTGTGCTTTCCTGTCTCCTTTTTCTGGAAGATTCCCAATTTCCCTGTGGCACACCATCGAACAACATGGCAGTTTGGGAGCGTCTTCTGTCGCTGGTCACTCTGACCAATATTATTCTGTCCCTCTTTGGATATGTTGCGATTATATTCCTGTTTCAGATCACCACTTTGGTAGGCAAATAATGGAATTTACACGCCAGAGAATAATTACAAGGATATCTATCCAAAAAAGAAAATTCACAAAAGAAATTATTCCTCCTTCATCCACTCAATCAATCACTCACTGTCCATCTTTTCTAACCAAGAGACGGAAAACATTCAGTTGAAGAATGGTAGGAAATCGGGAAAAAGGGGGCAGGCAGCAAGACGGAGATCAAGAGCTCGAAGTAGTACCCATAACAGCATCCTAGGAAAGAAGAAAAAATGGAGACGTTGTCAGTAATTTGACTCTTACCATGAGCATGCGATGCATTTGGCGGATGGATATAAAGCATAATCAAGCAAGCAAGCATCAATAATCAATTAGGTCAGAGTAAACATACCCTTGCGACTTTGTACTGTGGGGAGATATCGGTCCAGTGCTTGAACTGTGGATTTTGTTAGTGATATGAGTGACCATATTATGAAGGAGGTGGGAGTTGGATAACATACCTGGTACACACCCTGTCCGACCAGAACCTCCAAGCCAGGAATGGTAGTCCATCCAGCATCCGAGGCAAGTTGCATCAACGGAGTGACACTAGGCTTGTAAGCCATCTCCAGCAGGACACGAGGGGAGTTGTCAGTCTTCACAGCAGGATTATCGACCTGCTGTGCACGTTCGAACATATGACACAGAGTCTCACGCATGCCACCTTCGATCGGCCGGTCACCAGGAATGGTCCCGATGGCGATATGAGGGACGGTGTCGAGCTTCTCGTTGCCATGGACTATGCGGATGTTATAGTTGGTGGGGAAGGTGGAGATCATTGACTGAAGTTTCTCTGGAGAGCGCCCGATAACATAAATAGGTGAGTATCCCATGTTGTGGAGGGCGTAGATGGCTGCTCGCGCAGTTCCACCGCCACCAATTACAACGGCGCTTGCGTCGCCGGCTGAACCGTAGACTCCTGCGTTACGGAGGGATCGGACCATGCCTTCCCAGTCTGTGTTATAGCCGATTAGGCGGGCGGGTTTGCCCTTTTCGGCGGTGACGGGCACGATGGTGTTCACTGCGCCGATTAGTTCAGCCTCGCTGGAGATTTCATCTAGAAGAGGCATAATATCTAGCTTCAGCGGGATTGTGACTGAGGCGCCCCCGAAGTCTGGAGAGCGGATGAAGTCTTTGACATCCTCGACATTGGTTGTTTCTAGGCGGCCATATTCGTGAGGGAGGCCCATCTGCTTGAAGAGGGTGTTGTGAAGGGCTGGCGAGCGGGATGCCGAAACAGGGCAGCCGAAGACGGCGAATTTCTTCGCCTTGATCTCTCCCATAAGCGACAGACCTCTGCGGATATCTATCGCAGATAGTTGACCGGGGGCAGCCTTGAACGGGAGACTTTCATGAGACACGGGAGTCATGAAACCATTCAAGATGCGGCTCAGCTGGCCATTACCACCCATGTTGATGGCGATCAATGGGACATCGTGCGCACTGACCGCCCAGTTCTTGAATTCTCTAAGAGCAGTATTATCATCCAGAGTTCTTGCAACTCCCACAAGCTTGATCACGTCGCCGTGCTCGAGGGCCCTGTTGTAGTATTTCATCCAAGACATATTTCCCCATGCAAGTTCTCCCTTGGGATCGTGGTGCGACGCGATGATCTTCGAGTGTCCCTTCATATCCGTAACAGCACGAAGCATCTCATCTGGGAAAGCGATTTCAAGGTCCACGAATTCACAGCCAGACCTGAAAGCAAGTCGGTACAGTTGCATTGCGGCATCATGAGCATCATCAGGGAAACGACCACCTTGACCTTTGGTGCGAATGGTGAAGATCAACGGGAGCGAAATACGGCTGCGGAGGAAAGACATTTGCTCGGCAACGTAATCGACAGAAGGAATATCACTATCTGATGACGGGTCCTTCAGTAGATCGACTCGCAGTTCTACAGCGTCAGATCCCACGCAGGCTTCATCCAAAATGTCACTTGCAGGACGGAGATCAGGAAGAGTCAAGGAAACGAAGAACGACTGATCCTTCTTCTTGATCTCGCTGAGGTGGTCGACTTGACCAGTCACGACACGTAGGAAACGCTTGAAGTCCTCAGACGCGAAAGCAAGTCCACCTGCATTCGCGCGCTGGCTGTAGTACTGAATATTACTACATTCTTGGAACCACGGCCTGCGACGAAGCCATACACCCATCATATCCTCAACATAGGCTGGACGGGTCTTATCGATTTGGAGGAAGTCCATAACCTCGTTAATATCACGCATAACAAGCATGACATTTCCTTTGGTCTTATGATAATCAGTAAGAAGCTTTCTGGCCTCAGGCATCTCAACCACGCCGCCTCCGCAAGCGAAAACGTATCCAGTAGCTCGGTCTTTCATCATGCGCTGTAAAAGAGCAAGCTCGGCATCACGGAAACCTTGCCAGCCTCGCTCCTTGATAATGTCAGGAATTGTCTGTCCCTCGGTACTCTCGAGTTCTGTATCAAGATCAACGAACGGGCGGTCCAGGGTCTTTGCAACCCAGTGTCCAGTGGTGGTCTTTCCAGCACCACGCATACCAATAATGAAGACTGAAGCACTCGCCTTGTTGGCGCGGGAGGCACCTGGCGCTTCCTCTTCTTTCAACTCTTTACCCTCAAGCTTAGCAGCAAACATCTGTTTGAGAGTATCCCACCAGCCCGGCCAAGTCTTTCCAACACATTCCTTCTCCAAGATCAATGTTGACTGGGGGGCGACGAGAGATAGGACACTAAAGCTGAAGGCAACACGGTGATCGTCGTAGCAGAAAATCCCGCTAGCGGGCTGTCGAAGGCCTGAGCGATCGATTCCATCAATCTCAATACCGTCATCATGCTCACGGCAGACAACACCGAATTTAGCCAATTCATCTTTCATAGCTTTAATACGGTTGCATTCTTTCACCCGTTGGTTTGCAATTCCATAGATGCGTGTAGTGTGGTTCCCAGAATCACCTTGAGCAACAGCCGCGAGGACTGATGCAGTCAGGAAAGCATCTGTCATAGGTTCCATATCCACGTTCGGCAGCGGCCGCAAAGCACCGTTAGGTGGGCCGGTGACTGTTGTTGACGTGTCTGTTTGCTTGACGGTACAGCCCATAGGCTTCAAGACATCAACAGCGAAGCGAGCATCGCCTTGCAGAGACTGTGAACCGATATTGGGGACGGTGCAAGTTGTGCCGGTGATTCCTGCAATGGCCAAAGGATAGGTAGCGGAGCTGGCATCGCTCTCTACTACATACTCAGCAGGATTGACATATTGGGCCTGGGGAATGTGATAGGTGTGCTCTTCAGTGGAAGACTTTTGCACGTCAATTCCGAAGGATCTCATCATTGCCGTAGTCATGTCAATATAAGGCTGAGAGATGGGTTTGCCGCCTACAAGTTTCAAGGTGACTGGTTCCTTAGCATATGGAGCACACATGAGCAACGAGGAGACGTATTGAGAAGAGACCTTTGCGGCGAGGTTGATGTTTCCGCCAGCAAATCCGTTGGAAGCAGCGATCTTGAGAGGAAGGCTGCCTTTGCTCTCCATATATTCAATGCCTGCACCGTTGGCAGTCAATGCATCAACAAGGTCACCGATTGGCCTCTGTTTCATGCGGTTGTTGCCAGTTAGGATGCTGGAGTCCACGCTGTCTGCACTTGCGAGGGTTGCAACTGTAGTGAGGAACCTCGAAGCTGTACCGGCGTTGCCAAGATACAAAGGTGTAGAACTTGCTTGAAGTTTACCTCCCTTTCCGTTCACGACCAGGACTTCACCTTCGTTCTCCCAAGAGAATGTTGCTGCGCCCAGTCGCTCAAGGGCATTTAACATGACCTCCGTATCATCCGAATGCAAGAGGTTCTTGATACGGCAAGTACCCGATCCAAGAGCAGCGAGCACAAGAGCTCTGTTTGAAATACTCTTCGAGCCTGGAGGAGCACACGTCACATCGAGTGACTTGGCAACTCCAGGGAAGACTTCGACACTCGGCGCTAGTACAACAGCGATATCATCATTGGATACTACACTAGCCTTTGGCTCATAAGGCTGTCCGATAGCTGACAGGAGAACAATCTTCTTCTTCGGACCGTCATTTTTCTTGTCTAGGGCCATGTTGAACAGCAACTGGTCAACTGAACAATGTTTTCCAGCAGTGAGTTTCCTAATGCGCGCGTCTTTTAGAGAAGTAGGCAAGCCATATGCAGAGATACATTTGACAACCCGGGCAACGGCAACGTCCTTCAAAATACCGAGATGCCTGGCAAGTTCAGCTTCCTTAACCATACCAACAGCGACGCATTCACCGTGAAGGATCTGGGGAGTAAGAATAGCCTCGATCGCATGACCAATGGAGTGGCCCCAGTTCAAAAGGTTGCGTAGGCCACCTTCACGTTCATCCGCCGAGACAACGTATGCCTTATGCCGCGCCGAAGCCAATATCCTAGCCTTTAAAATGTCTTGAATCCCATCGAATCGTCCCTGACCCGGCTTAACCTCACTTCGAACAGCAGATAAAATTGCATCCGCATTAGCTTCCAAAGCAGCGAATTCCTCCTCACTCGAGATAGCCGCAGTCTTGATAACTTCAGCCATCCCGTTAATAAATTCCCTAACCGGCAGCGTCTCCAAGAATTCAAGGTCGATGTAAATCCTGGAAGGTTGCCAGATTGACCCAATGAGATTCTTCCCCAGTGGTGTGTCAATAGCCGTCTTGCCTCCAATAGACGAGTCCACCATTGCGAGCAGCGTGGTAGGGACCTGCACATAGCGAACACCGCGCATGTAAGTGGCCGCGACGAACCCAGTTAGGTCACCGATGACTCCTCCGCCCAGAGCAATCACAACCGTATCTCTGCCGCATGGTGGACTTTGACTCAACATCCAATCCTCAATATCAGCCTTCGTCTGTCGCGACTTCGAGACTTCCCCTGGAGGAGCGTAGTAGGTTAAAAGGCGGGGTGAAGGAGAAACAGCGGCGGCAGCATCTTCGAAGGCCTTCTGAAAACTGGGAACGTAGATTGACCCGATATTCGTATCCGTGATGAGGATATAGGTGGTCGAGGATAGGCCATTGATCAGGTCCTTGGCGATGTAGTTTCGCCAGAGACCAAAATCAGCGACTATGCTCTCCTGACCCAAAATGCTTATCTTAGTGGGTTCGGGCATGGCGGAGTATGGAGGGAGGTGAGGGAGGAAGGAAGGAGGGAAGAGGGAAGGGCAGGACTGAAGTGGTGTCTATGGTCAATTCGTGAATTAAAGATCTTTCTCAGTTCATGCTGAGGGTTCGCAAGCGTCTTAACAAATTCAGCACGCCGATCGGAAGGTTCACCCAAACTATTGAAAGAACAAGCTGATGATCAGATCTGAGGATAGTGTGTCAGTGGGGCTCAACAAAGCCACTGTATGGGCAATTAATTGCTGGATTGGACTGGGTGGAGATGACACTGACTCGAAAAGGAAGATAAATAGTGCTAGTGCCCTGGAAAGAAAAAAAAAAAAGAACAATGCCTGACAGAGAGCGAAAAGAGAGAGAGAGAGAGAGAGAAAGATGAAGATGAATCATTAAAAAAAAGCAGCTGAAAGATGAATGCCGATCTCGGCGGGTTTTTCTCTCTCGGCCCACCTGGAGTATACATACGGCTTATTCCATCTGCCTATCCTTCTACGATGTCTACACTACAACGGAATGGATTCAAGAAAAAGCACTAGTTCTTTCAATACATTTAAAATCACCCATCCTGTAACGCCTTCCAAGTCCATACGTATCATACAATTTCAGTGAGCAATTACTTAATTACATGACAAACAATAGTTTCAATAGCGACCATAGCCACCGCGGTTACCGGGATGCTGATTCCCATATCCTCCACGGTAATTCCCACCATAACCTGGTTGTGACCCGGCAGGTTGGTTATAGGGAGGATAATACCCTTGACCATAGCCCGTCGGTGGATATCCCTGCGGTGGACCAGCTGGAGGATAAGGAGGTCGGTAAGAGCCAGACATTCCACCACGAGGAGGCGGCGGCGGTCCCCTGGAGAAACCAGCAGAGCCCGGAACAGGGGGAACCCAGCCGGACGGCATCATTGGGGCGCTTAGGTTCGGTGGAGGCACAAAACTTGGATCGAGATGAGCAGCAAAGGGGTTCGGTCGGTCGCTTGCAAAATTGATACGGCTACCCCGGTCACCTCCATTGCGGAGTGGTGCACCGCCAAATGACCGTCCGGAGTGCTGGGCTTTGCTTTTTACGCCCTGGATGTCTGCATTATCCAGTGCCGGCGGACCGAATTTAACACCACGAAGTAGCATGGATTTGTGCACATGGGTTGACTTGGGAACCTCGTAGTAGACCCTGTGACATGTTAGTTTCACACTCAGCTTCCAAAAATAGGGATAGAAAGGGAACGTACATCAACGAACGGTCTTCATCAATTGTCGGCATACCATATTCCTCAAGGTTAGAAACCAATGAGCTGTGTGGAATGTATGTTTCGTTGCGTACGACCTTCCCTGCCAGTCCGTCGCTCGTTCGCATATTCAACTTGAACTTTGGCGCTCCCTGCTTCTTGGAATAGAAGTTCGCAACCAACTCTTGATAGAGTGGATGGCCGTCGGATATCAATAGGACATCCCTACCAACAGTGTTACGACTCTTCTCATCTTCTGTGAGAAGAGGGTACTTCTTTTCCATGGCTGCAAGCAGTCGCTTCTCATCAATAAATGGTAACAAGACCACTCCTTGCCAGGCAAACTTCTTGCCGTTTAAATCAAGAGGAAAATCTTCCGGGTAGAAATCAATGATCTCACTGTTGGGATCGCTCATCAGGTCGTGGAAGATCTCAGGGAGGGCATGGTTCGAGGAAGCCGGAAGAACTCCCATCAGCTGTTCATATGGTTTGAACGGGGTTCCCTTGTCAAACTTTATTTCTAAATCACCAATGTCCTCAAAATCTGCAGCAAAAGGCGCGTAGTGGTATGGATAATACCAAGTCCATGAAGGACAACCTTGGAAGTAATAGAGCAGCACCCACGCGAGACCCTCAGCATACGACCTGGCTACTTTGCGCCGGAATTCTTTATCATGAGGATCAACTCCGAACTTCTGTTCGTAGTACCGTTCAGTATACCCATCCTCCCAAAGCCGGACAGTATCGGGCGGCATTTCATCTTCCTTCTGGGCATTGGGCATCGCGGGGGAATCTCTTCCCGGCGTGCTTGTATCATCCTGATCTGCCAGTGCATCGGCTTTTCTTTTCCCAAGAGTCGATGGGGACGTCTGCTCAACCTCGGGCTTGTGCTCGGACGAATTATCACCATCGACCGCGGGTTCACCGTTTTCAGCATTTTGTTCAGACGATGAGCCTTTCATCAGTTTGCTCTTCAATACAGCTGCAGCACTTTTGTTGGCCATATTCGCTCTATAAACTGCCCCACGGTTAACCACCATGCTGTGAGTCAGTTCCCTGGTTTCCCTTGATAAATTCCCTCGACTCGGTGTAATAAGTTCCAGTTCGTTCGGCGCGGGAGCAGGCTCACCCCGACGAGGTCGATTTCCTGCGGGAGACGAGTAATCGGGTGAACTTCGTCTGCGCTTCCTGGCCTGTGCTTCCTCGTTCCGGGCTTGTTGTTCCTGTTTTCGTCTCCGTTCATTGGCTTGTTTCCTCTCATCTGCCTGTCTACGGCGGCGGAAGATAGCACCTTCCTGCTTTGCAAGTCCCTGCAAGATAAGTTGGGCCTTCTTGAAATCAACGTGTCCATCCTTAGTCAGATATCCACCCATGGCGGGGATGTTATCGCGCCAGATTGCAATCAGGGTGTCAATGCCGTTTTCGCGGATGTCTAATGATGGCAGATGAGGGAGGAAATCATTTCCTACAAAGAAGCACATGAAAACCCAGTCATCCAGGGCCCGTTCGAGGTCGAATGGAAATGGTTGTCGGGGAACATGAAGTTCAGCGGCAAGATACTCTCTTAAAACTGAAACATGCAGCCAAATGAATGGTTTGAGCGAAGTTCCCTTTTCCTTCTCATCGAACTCCCCATTCTTTTCTTTAGCCTGACCCCTACACTCCTCTGCCTTATGGCCGGTCTGACCGCACAGCCCACATTTCCTGGCCCTTGACTCTTGGAAAAATACATCTTCTCGTAGGACTCGAAAGTAGGGTTCGTGCGTTGCGATTCCCAGCATGATCAAATCGGCATCCTAAACGCTAAATGTCAGGATCTGCCAAGAAAAAGGACTCCTGTACACTTACCAAACCATAGATAACATGGCGAGTATTAGGGTCATGCTCTGGCGATGCCCGTTGCGAGCGAACAAACTCCATGATCTTGTGTTCTCCTTCACCAGGGACAGTCGCATCCGAAATGATAATTTTCAACTATAAAGCCAGTCAGCATACATCATTAGAAATTGAGCTTTCGTAGTCAAACCTTTTCCCAGGCTGGATCAGTATTGAGCTTATATGCGATCCAGTAGCGGAGAGACGCAGCAAGAATGTCCATGAAAGGGGTTCCGGGAGTAATGACGTTGCTGTCCCATGTCTTCTTGATGACTTGTTCCTCAATATCCTGGTCTCCTTTATTACCATTCTGTTTATCAAGCATCTTTTGGAATTCCTCTTTCTTCTCATCCGCTTCCCTGGCTTCTTGGGCGGAACGGAATCGACGCGCGCGCTGCTGGTTCATCTTGGCTCGGGGGGCAACACCATCTATTGTTAAGAGAGTCAATTAACTGAACGCAACCACAACGCGATTGGAAGTAGGCGGGGCACAACCCCTCAGAGACTTCAGGAAACCATAAGATTTCGTCGCTTTCCAAAGGGAGATCCCCGAATTGCAGGGAAGCGAGTTATGACATACCGACAGCGATCAGCAGAAGTTTTCTAGGGCGAACCATATTCACGACTCGGTCCGTATACTTGAAAATTTCCAGCATCATCTCTTGCTCGTTCTCCGGCGGCGGCTTTCCTTCGGGATGAGTACATGGATGGACAATACCATTCATGTCGAGGTATAGATTATCCATTTCCTCTCCATTGGGATTCGGTCGCGTGGTATCGACAGGAACCTCTTCTCCATTAATCTCGTACGGAAGCTCTTCGATCACCGGCGAGATAATCTTCGGGTATTTGTTGGACAGCCATCTGAATAGCGCGGGAACACCCATAGTTGCAGTTTGGCAAAATCAAAGGATTAGAATAAGATATTTGGCAATCGAATCAGTAGTGCTCCATGGGCCGCTTGGGATCTCGCGGGCCGGACTTGAGATACGCAAGGCGCACTTGGCGCGAGAACCTGATGGGAGTAAAAGTAAGCCTCCTGGATAGGAGGAAAGGTAGTAATAATATAATAGCCGCAAGAAAGCGGCAGACAAATCAACGGGAGTGACGATAGAAGGAAGGGTGGGTTGAAGAAGAAGAAGAAGGATTAAAGACAAGACGAAGCCGGGGAGTTTTTTAGCGGCGGACTTGGCATTGAGTTCCAGCCACAATTCATCTACTTTTCTCTCCCCGTTGTTTCTTTATGATCTGATTATAGCTTCCCTCTTTGCTTTCTGAGTCACTCAATGTTTATTATTACTTACCCCTGCCCTTAGCTGGCGGTAATCATGAAATTGCGAGCAATCTACTGCCATGTTTCGAATTCTTGAGTCGCAAGCTCCGGCCAAGCAAACGGCAACGGACACCATCAACACTCTGAGCAGTAGGCTCCAGAGTGCGACATTACTGGAGGATCGACGGGCGGCTATTCAAGGTCTGAGAAGTTTTGCAAAGGTCTATCCTGCCTCTGTCGCCTCCGGAGCACTTCGCGCATTGATTAGTAGCCTTCGAGGCGACCAGGAGGATGTGGACACTATCAAAGTGGTCTTGGAGACCTTGTTGATGCTGTTTGCTCCAGATGAGAATAGTGTTGGTCTCTACTTGTGCCGGATATGCCAGATATCATGCTGACCAGCTGTTCCTAGCCTGAAGCGTCAGATGAGATAGCTCTTTGGCTTGCTGATGAGTTCACTCAGGTATGCGCGTACCGCATTGTCCATGGGTCCTTGCTGACAACGCGAAAGCGACAAGATAATATTACGACCCTCCTGGACCTTCTAGATACCCGTGATTTCTACTCCCGCCTCTACTCTTTACAGTTGATCACCCACATTTCCAGCGCTCGACCAGACAGGACACAGGAATGTATCTTCACAGCGCCGCTAGGGATTTCGAGATTGGTCAATGTGCTTGGAGATGCTCGTGAACCAGTTCGCAATGGTAAGGGATACACATTTTGGGTCAATTCTACGTCTTTTTCTAGCTCGGCTAACCACCCCTGCCCCTTGTAGAAGCTATCATTCTCCTCATCGCGTTGACACCTGGGTCGGAGGAGCTCCAGAAGCTCGTCGCTTTCGAGAATGCGTTCGAATATATCTTTTCCTTGATCGAGGCGGAGGGTTCGTTGTCCCATGGTACGGAGGTTGTCGAAGACTGTCTTTCGTTATTGGCCAACTTGTTGAGGCTCAATGCTTCCAACCAGTCGCATTTCCGCGAGACGGGTTGCGTGAAGAAGCTGACGCAGCTTCTTGCGGACGCCAATCAAGAGCAGGAAACCGAGGAGCCAGTTCCTCAATGGACATTGGCGAGCCGGGACAAGAATGTTTGGGGATTACTGGTTATCATCCAGTTATTTTTGGTAAAGGGAGGCGTTGTCACTCCCGCAAATCAGCTGGCCTTTTGGAACAATGGGGTAATGGAACAGGTTCTGAGTCTGGCCTTTAGCCAAAGATTCAGTGTCAAGGTTATGTCAAAGGTTTGCATCTCTGGGATTCGGAGTACCACCCCCGACAGTTACACTGACTTACGTAGGCGCTGGCAGCATGTGCCGATTTGATTCGAGGAAATTCATCACTACAAGAGAAATTTGGCGATATTGAAGTGATATGGGGCCCTCGCCGCACTGAACACCCTCCGAATGGCGACTCCGTGGTCAATGGAGTACAACGGATCAATGTCATCGAAGCGTTGCTCAAATTATCTCTGGAATCTGCACCAAGCCACTTTCTCGATGCCCGGCTTGCGGCTTGCGAGTGTATAAAGGCTTTCTTTGCAAATCACGGTGGGATTCGTATGCACGTACTTGGGAGAGCGATAACTGGACATCTCAGTGGGCAAGACCAAATCCCCAATATTTTGACGATATTGCACACTCCACCGGAAATCCGAGGAAATGCCGACCCATATCAGACATGGATGGCCTCTGTTCTAATGTTCCATTTACTGTTTGAGAATACTGAAGTCAAGGCTGCAGCCATGAAAGTAACAGAGGGAGACGCTGAGCATGGAGAAGAAGTCATCACTTGCGTGCAAGCGATCGCCGGAAACTTGATCACTGGAATCCAGCGAGGTGATGACGAAAGGATCTCCATCGGTTACTTGATGTTGCTTTGTGGGTGGCTTTTTGAAGACCCTGATGTCGTGAATGATTTCCTAGGGGAGGGTAGCAGCATCCAAAGTCTATTACAGGAAACAAGACATCGCCCTGCATCCAATGTGCTTGTACCGGGCCTTTGCACTATTCTACTAGGGATAATCTACGAATTCTCTTCCAAGGACTCTCCGATTTCTCGACATACCATCCACAAGCTTTTGCTTGAGCAGCTGGGAAGAGATCTATATATTGATAAAATCACCAGATTCAGAGAATGTCCTCTGGTCCGCGACTTCGAGGTTTTGCCTCAAACCGCCACTGGACCACTTGACGGAGGACTCCCTGAAATCTATTTCGACCGGACGTTTGTTGAGTTCCTCAAGGATAATTTCAGCCGTCTAATCCGCGCGATCGATCGCGAACCCGGACTTGAAATTTCTGTTATAACAAACGGGGTGGAAAGAGGAATCTCGCGCGAACTAGTTGACACACTACGAGCCGAGCTCGAAGATCGAAAGCAAGCCATACAAAGCCTAGAATCAGACATGATTACTTTGCGACAGCATCTTGAGCAAGAACAATTCAGCCACAGACAGATAAAAGAATCAAGTGCTTCGGAGGTCTCTAAAATGCAGCAGATGAATGAGACTCTTCAAAAGGATCACCAAGCGGAATTGTTGAGATTAGAAGAAGAGCATAAGCATGCCAAGAATGAACTTTTGCGACAACACGGTGAACAGCTTCGGGCTATAGACAACCAATTGAAAGAAACGTCCGCCGATTATGACAGAAGAAGCCAGCAGACAAAGGAACACCACGAGGGCGAAGTGGCTGAGTTGCAGAAGACGATACAGCTGTTGGAGTCAGAGCTTGGCAGGGTCCGAGAACAGTATGTAAGCGAAAACGCTGATTTAAAGAAAAGGGTCCAAAGTCTTGAGTCAGATGTGAATAGGGCCAAAGAACAACATGCAAGTGAAAGTGCGGAGTTGAAGAAGACTATACAAAGTCTCGAGTTGGGTACAAATGAGGCTAAAGAGCGACTTGCAAATGAAAATGCAGAACTGAAAAAGACAATCCAGAATCTCGAGTCCGGTGCGAACGATGCTAAAGAACAGCTTGCAAGTGAAAATTCAGAGTTGAAGAAGACAATCCAAAATCTCGAGTCAAATGCGGATAAGGTGAAAGAGCAAAATGCGGGTGAAGTCGCTGGTCTCAATGAGATAATCAAGAACCTGCGCTCTCAAATTGACTCAAGCAAAGAACAACATGCTGCTGAGGTCTCCAGTCTAAAGGATATGACTCAAACTCTACAATCTGACCTGGATAAGCTGAAGGAGAAATCTGCGCATGACCTACAGGCAGTACATGACGATTACAAATCGAAGTGTGCTACACTGGAGAAAAGAGCTGAGGAAGCAGAAACTAAAGCAGGGAAAGCCGGGGCAGACGGCAGCAAGGCATCGGAAGCATTGGAGGCAGCACAGCGTGAGGCAGAGAAGGCCAGATCGGAAGCAAAAGAGAAGGAAGAGGCTCGTAAGGCGGCGCAATCAGAACTAGAGGA
This sequence comes from Aspergillus sclerotialis, assembly GCA_003589665.1. NCBI lineage: Eukaryota > Fungi > Ascomycota > Eurotiomycetes > Eurotiales > Aspergillaceae > Aspergillus > Aspergillus sclerotialis. The sequence goes on from MVGC01000060.1 coordinate 35,392, forward strand.
CCTCTTGATTGTATTTGGGGACCTCGAGGCAAAGCGAAACCAGGACAAGGTAAGTGTCATTGACTCATAACAGCGGCATATATAGTTGACAGCCTTTAGAAACGCCTTAAGGAGCTTGGACAAGAGGTTTCCGAAGCCGAAGATGAGGATGAGGATGAGGATGAGGAGGATGAAGATGAGGAATAAAGCACTTGAAATCATGATGAATGATTGGTATACAGAGTATAAACTACTACATTACAACTGAACAGGCATTGACCTAGCATTGGGACATTACAGTAGAAGTAAAGTGAAGGAATTGATATTGATATAGAGGGAGTCTTGGCACTCTGACTCATCCCCACCACTTTTTATTATCACTTAAAAAAAGTGAACCCCGCCACTTTCCCCTCCTGGTCGCAAAGATATCTCAATTCCCTCCCCCCTCACAAATCTTGGAACTCGCCCGTCATGTCCATTGATTTCCCCGCCGAAGAGGGCAATATCCTCAATAAATGGAGGGAAATCAATGCCTTTGGGAGGCAGGTTGAACTCTCCCGTGGCCGTAAACCCTATACTTTCTATGATGGTCCTCCCTTCGCGACCGGTCTTCCTCACTATGGCCATTTGCTTGCGTCGACCATTAAGGATATCATCCCCAGATACTGGTCTATGAAAGGCCACTATGTTGAGCGTCGTTTTGGCTGGGATACCCACGGCGTTCCTATCGAATATGAGATCGACAAGAAGCTGGGCATGTCGGGTTTGGAGGCTGTTGAGAAGCTTGGAATTGAGAAATACAACGAGGAGTGCAGAGCGATTGTGATGAGATATTCTGCTGAATGGCGTGAGACTGTTGAGAGGCTTGGACGCTGGATTGATTTCGACCATGACTACAAGGTATGCGGTTCAATTCATATTCAATTCTATTCTCTGATGTCCTGCTGACTACTCCTTTCTCTGCTAGACTATGAACACATCTTTCATGGAGTCCGTATGGTGGGTGTTCAAGGAGTTGTTTGACAAGGGTCTCGTCTATCGGGGTTTCCGGGTTATGCCTTATTCGACTGCTCTCAACACCCCCTTGAGTAACTTCGAGGCGCAACAAAATTACAAAGATGTGCAGGATCCTGCAGTTGTCGTCACCTTCCCGCTTTTGGATGATCCTCAGACTTGTCTGCTTGCTTGGACGACTACGCCGTGGACCCTGCCCTCTCACACTGGTCTCGCCGCCAATCCCGACTTTGAATACATCAAAATCCTTGACGAAGCCTCTGGGAAACACTACATTCTTCTCGAGTCGCTCCTCCGAACCCTCTACAAGGATCCTAAGAAGGCTAAGTTCAAGATTGTGGATCGCTTCAAGGGGTCTGACATGAAAGGCTGGAGATACGAGCCTTTGTTCGACTACTTCTACGAGACGTTCAAAGATTACGGGTTCCGCGTGTTGAACGCTGAGTACGTTACAGCTGATGATGGTGTTGGTCTCGTTCACCAGTCGCCTGCGTTTGGTGAAGACGATTACAAAGTTGCTCTTGAGGCAGGCGTCATCAGCGAAACACGGCCGCCGCCCAATCCGGTTGATGACAAGGGCTGCTTCACTGCTGAGGTCAGAGACTTTGCTGGCCAGCATGTCAAGGCTGCTGACAAGGCGATCATTAAACACCTTAAGGGGACCGGCCGTCTGATTGTGGACAGCCAGATTACTCACAGTTATCCATTCTGCTGGCGTTCCGACACACCGTTGATCTATCGCGCCGTTCCCGCGTGGTTTGTCAAGATTGGGCCCATCATTCCGGATATGCTCAAGGGTATTGAAGAGTCACACTGGGTACCATCATTTGTTAAGGAGAGAAGATTCGCTAGCTGGATTCAGAATGCCCGCGACTGGAACGTGTCTCGAAACCGTTTCTGGGGTACTCCGTTGCCATTGTGGGTGAGCGAGGACTTCAAAGAGGTTGTCGCTGTTGGAAGTGCCCAGGAACTGAAGGAGCTCAGTGGCTACCAAGGCGAGCTTACTGACCTTCATCGTGACAAGGTCGATAATATCACCATCCCGAGCAAACAAGGGAAAGGTGACCTCCGTCGTGTGAGCGAGGTGTTTGACTGCTGGTTCGAGTCAGGAAGCATGCCCTACGCATCTCAGCACTACCCATTTGAGAACAAAGAACAATTCGAGAAGGGTTTCCCTGGTGATTTCATTGCCGAAGGATTAGATCAGACGCGTGGTTGGTTCTACACCCTCACCGTTTTGGGCACTCATCTTTTTGGAAAGCTTCCTTTCAAGAATTGTGTTGTGAACGGAATTGTCCTTGCGGAAGATGGGAAGAAGATGTCGAAGAGATTGAAGAACTATCCTGATCCTTCGCTCATCATGCAGCGGTATGGTGCTGATGCTCTCCGACTTTACATGATCAACTCGCCTGTTGTGCGCGCCGAACCACTGCGATTCAAAGAATCAGGTGTCAAGGAGATCGTTGCCAAGGTTCTTCTCCCACTATGGAACAGCTACAAGTTCTTTGAGGCTCAAGCTGCCCTCTTCAAGAAGATTCAGGGTATCGACTACATGTTCGACCCCAAGGCTGAAGCGACTAACACAAATGTCATGGATCGCTGGATCTTGGCTAACATCCAGAGTCTTCTGAAGTTTGTCAACACAGAAATGGCCGGGTACCGACTGTATACGGTTGTTCCCGGTCTGCTCGGACTGATCGAGAATACAACCAACTGGTACATTAGATTCAACCGCAAGCGCTTGAAGGGTGAGAATGGTGTTGATGATACCCAGCATGCTCTGAACACACTGTTTGAGGTCCTTTATACCTTGGTCCGAGGCCTTGCACCTTTCACGCCATTCCTCACTGATACCATCTACCTGCGCCTCCTTCCGCATATCCCAGAATCCATCCGGGGTGAAGACAGCCGAAGTGTCCACTTCCTCTCCTTCCCTGAGGTGCGTGAGGAGCTCTTCGATGAAGTTGTGGAGAGAAGAGTGTCACGGATGCAGAAGGTCATCGACCTTTGCCGTACATCTCGTGAGCGACGAGCGATCGGCTTCAAGTCCCCATTAAAGACTCTGGTTGTTATCCACCAAGACCAGCAGTACCTCGATGATGTCAAATCACTAGAAGGTTATATCCTCGAGGAACTGAACGTGCTAGAGCTTATTCTGTCATCTGATGAGGATAAGTACAATGTCGTATACAGGGCTAGCGCTGACTGGCCGACCCTCGGAAAGAAATTGAAGAAGGATGTACAGAGAGTGAAGAAGGCTCTGCCATCATTACCCAGTGAGGATGTGAAGAGATTCCTCACGGAGGGGAAGATTCTTGTCGACGGCATCGAACTTGTCGAAGGTGACCTTGTGGTTAAACGCGGAATCAAGGAGGACGCTGCCGCTGAGGACATGGAAACTAACACAGACGGCGATGTATTGACCATCCTTGATGCCAAGCTGTATCCAGAACTTGCACACCAAGGATTGGGCCGAGAAATTATCAATCGTATCCAGCGTCTCCGTAAGAAGGCTGGATTGGTTCCCACGGACGACGTGATAATGCAGTATAGCGTTCTGTCCGATCCTGAGGATGTCGGAATCAGTGAGGCATTCGTAACACAAGCACCTGTCATCGAGAAGACTCTCCGCAGACCAGTCGACAAGCTTGACCTTGTTGACGGAAAGACGCCCAGCGACAAGGAGGAAGGATTCATCATCCAGGAGGAACAGGAAGTTCACCAGGCAACCTTCTTGCTCAGGTTTCTTAAGCTGTAGATTTTCATATGATGTTTAAGATATACTAGATTACATGGGGATAGAACTCCCTTAGGAAATTTGTGCTTTCTCAATAAAACAACATTCATGAATGTTCATTAATAACACCGCCGCTTCACTCCTACTATAAGAAGACGCCATTTGCACCTATACCATGAATAATAATGATCTTAAAAGCCCAGTATAGCCAAAACCTGCCGTGACTACCTCTTCTTCGACGCCGCCTATTCCAACGTAAGTCAAGTAGGCTTCAGTAAATCATAAGACAGAGACACCATACCAGGTAGCAATCCTTTAATCTCATGAACTCTTTTGCACACATATCCTTATGCACAGACGCATAATCGGCCACAATGCACCTGCCATATGTCGTTGCCTGAGGAACAGTCAGGTCGTTTGCATATAGAACCCATCCAACAGCCCATCAAAACATACCTCCGCCGAGCACTGAGCAGTAGTCCTAGCAAATTTCTCAATAGGTCTTATTTTCGAAGACATGGTGAACGAAGATGGGCTGATATCCTGACAGATTCCAAGCCAAGAAGAGCAAAAAAGTTGATGCAATAAAAGCAGTGCTTACCTAAGCACGACACATGATCGGCATTCCAACAAAAACAAAACCCGAACGAACTCGAGAACAAAGCAGGTGCTTTTTCACCATGCCATTGCTCAGATAGGCTCTTTCTATCTTCTTGTCTGTGCTACTGGCTTTTTACCTCGACTGTAAATACCCACTCTAATATCCTTCCTTCGCCTCGCGATGATTGATCCCGTTCCCCGGCTCTATGTCCTATCTGCGAAAAACGCGCCGTAGATCGCGGACTTATCGATGCCTCCAAATCCCAGAGCTTTGTCCTATGGGAATCCGTCGCTTTCTGACGATGGTAGGTTAGGTCTATTTCTTTTGTGCTGTGCTAGTTTGTTTAGTTGCTGTGGAGCTGACGGCTTTTATTCTTGGTTATAGATGTCTATTTCCTGCACCAGATTATTCTCCACGCTCAGCAGAGACCCGGAGCTGATCAGCGTCCTTCGAGAGCCCTATTTGAAACATATGATGAATTTATCGCGCAATATGGAATCACCGATCCCGGTCAGGCGTATTTGCGCTTCTTGTTTAAGGTCGGAAGCAAGTCCACGCCGGGTGATACCCTCTACGATAAGTTCGAGAGGGTCTTAAAGCAAATGGGGATAGAGATTCAATTTGATGATGAAACTGCTGGCGACAAGACTAATGAGACGTATGGATACCATCCAGAATTGGGGGATACCTGGCCCGAAGACACATTCGAATACAGTCAAGGTCCGACTCATCGAAGACGAGCGTCTTTTAATTCCTTGTATGATATTGGCGATGATGCTACGCAGCGGAGTTTTGCGAATCGCCCGAGTTCGCGCTCGTCCTTGTCACGGCTGCAAACTGGGAAGCCTGAGTTCTTGGAGTTCGGACAACCGCATAGGCCCAGTGGTCGGGTGGAGAATACTCCTGATAGAACCCAGTTGATTGCGCAGTTTTTGGATATGGGACGGAAGTTGATGAACAGGATGGATTCGTTGAAATCTACCAAGGAAGAATCGGGTGAACGGGGGCCAACTAATGGTCACATTGCGCGGTCGGCTGTTGATCGCGATCGCTCGGAGAGAATGGCTGCGGTTTCAGAAACTCGTTCTAGGCGATCGTCTGGTTCTTGGAGCTCAAGCGACGATGGTGATGATGAGGATGTTGAGCAAGGTGACCATGATTCTATTGAGAGACAAGAAGTTCCACCAGATTTGTTCCATAGACCGTCGCTTTCAGACCTGCTACGAGATGCGTCGACATTCAATGGGTATCGCGAAAAGGCTATGAACCGACACTTTCTCACTCACTGGTTGCAGACTGCTGTCCGATTGCGACAGACACGGCGCGACATGGAAATGTTCGCTGTCAACCGAGACCGACTCACCCTGATGCGACAAGCTTTTGATACGTGGCGTGCAATAATTCAAAGGAGACGACGAGCTGCTCAGACGGAGCGATTTTTTAAGCATCTCGAAGAGCGCGCTGGACGTGCTCGAGACCTGTATCTGATGACTAAAGCTTTTACCCACTGGGCAGAAGTTACATACGACGAAGTCGCGAAGACTTCTGCTGCGCGGCGTCATATTCTAAGTCTCAAGTACTTCAATGCTTGGCGCGAAATAACTGCAGTCAATGAAATGAAGGCTCAGCGATTTGCATTACGCCGACCGTTCAATGTATGGAGAAGGAAAACCCGGCAGATTAAAGACGCTGAGCTACATGCAGTGGCCACTTATAACAGGGACCTCAAGCATGGGGCCTATTGGCATTGGTTTTGGTCTTTCTGCGACCAACGTGCCCCTCAGTGGTACGATCATTGTCTGAAGAGACGGTCTCTACTCTCTTGGCTACGAACCCTTCGTACAAATAGGGAACGAAATGATGAGATAGAACTCAGAAACAGACGATTTGATCTTGGGTTTGCGCTGCAGATATGGTACCAACGGTCTAAAACGATTGCCGGTGCAGAACAAGAAGCGGACAGCATGCAATCTCAGAAACTCTTGAAACAAAACTTCGGTGAATGGAGAATCCAATCTCGATTAGCTCCCGCTTCATTTGAAGTTACTGGTATGGTCGATGAAAGGATTCTTCGAAGCGCATTTAATCAATGGGTATCGCGAGCTCAGATGCTTAACCAAGCGAGGGACTTAGACCGCCGACGAATTATGCACAATTCATGGACAACGTGGAATGACCTGCTTCGCTGTCAGGCGCTCAATGCACGCATCGAAGAGCGATTGAAGATGGAGACCATGTATAAATGGGTTTTAGCTGAGAGATATCGCCTTATGCAGCGCATTCGGGATCAACGAATCGCCCGTGACGTGTTCGCCAAATTCGTGACCAATATTCGCGGAACATATTCCGAACTACTGCAACGAGCAGATGTCCATGAAGATTATCGGATTGAAGAGTTGCTCCAATCTAAGTTTGATTGCTGGCGGGATCAACTTGTGCTTCAGCGCCAACGAGAATATGCCGCATTCGAGTTTTATGCACCACGATTGGCTCAAGAGGCGATGGTGGTCTGGCAAGCGAAGCATCAACATATAACCAAGATTGAAGGATGGGCTCGAGACGCTCGTTTTTATTTTCTGATGACACGAACACTCAAACAATGGCATGCAGCGAGACTACAGTCTTCTAAAAAGCGTCGTCAGGACGCGTACTCTAAGACTAGGAGGAAAATTAAGATCAATCTTGCTTCGAAGGCGCTCGGATGCTGGCGATCGAGAGTTCAGGATGCCATGGAAATGGAACGGCAAGCTCTGGAGTACAGTCGCGGCAAGACTCTGACAATTGCCTCTGGCTTGCTGAATACATGGAACGACAAAACGGCGAAGCAAGTTCAGGATTGTCGTGATGCCGACATTTATTATTCACGGCAAATCGCCTACGATAAGCTGACTCGTTGGTCTGAAGTCTACGTGGAGGTTCGTGGTTTGGAGCAACGGGCGAATCAATTTTACCATGTGCATGTCCTAGGACAAGCGAGCGCACAACTTCGCAAGCTGAGCCTACGCATATTCCAGATCAGGAGTACTGGCGAAACCGCAGATGCTATGAGAGTGCGAAATTCAAGGAAGCATTCAAAGAGCATGTTCCACCATTGGGTAGAAAAGGCACGATTGCGACTTGAAGCCCAAGACTCGCCGGGCCCTGCTTTAACGCCTGCAAGGCATCTTGACACAACACTTACCAGTGGTGGAGATCAACCAGTGTTTGACCCGTGGTATCAAGATGAAACACCGTTCAAGTTCAGCGATCTAGCTAGATCATCACAAGGTCCTTCGTCCACTCCATTAGCAACACCTAGCTACCTGACCTCACCATCTAAACGAACTGCGCGGGCGCGAGCATTGGCGCAAATCTCAACCACCCCCGCAACTCCGTTGCAGACTCCTTTCGCTACTCGTCTACTCCGCGCAGAGGCAGGAGGAAGCAGCAAAATTGGATCCAATAGACTAGCACGGCTCGGTCGACGAAGTTCCTTGGGTACCAGTGTTCGGTTTGCAGATGAGGAACCCGAGTCTCCTGAGTCTCCCACGGATGGCAGGAAATCAGCTAACAGGCGGATATGAGTATATATTATTGTCAAGCGGTCTTGTATAGTACATTTTGGACCATGGTTTTGATACCCTCACTGCATATTGTAGATTAGGATGGTGTTATGCTTATTTTTGGATATACTGAGTGTTTGATAGAAATTTGGGAAACTGGTGACGAATAACGTTCAGAATAGGAATGAATTTAGTATTGAAGACATGAATCAAAGAAAGGGTGATATCATCGAGTAGAGGAATGCAGCATAGGAAGATCATCTGCTTCTGGTCACACGGAGTGGATCTTCACTTTTCAGCTTAACTTCCCTTTCTATTTATTCTCCTCCGCGATTCCCCGGACCTTTAATTCCCTCTTTAAATATCCTCCTTTCCAATTCTCCAGACCTCTTACACATATCTCAGCAATGGTGTTCCCAATTTCCTAACCGCAACCTGCCCCCAATCACTACCGCCTCTATGCGAGCGGTTCTGCCGGGGAACCCCCCAGCGAAGCTCCAAGCCTTCAGCACTGCGCTGTGGGATGGTCTTCGAGTTGTGGTAAGGCGCATACACTCTGTCTTACATTCTACACCGACTGCATAATTATTAACGTCTCCTGCGCTTTGCCTAGGCTTATATCTCCGGCCAAGCACTGGTTATCCTCGGCGGCCCGCAAAAGCTCCTGCAAACGATCTACGTTGACGAGACCGAGTCCCTCGAGGCCGTTATAGTTGATGATGCGTCTGGGAAGATTGCTGTCTGTGGAGGATCGTCGGTTTTTATGTATCAGCCGTATGGAATTAGGGATGAGACGTTGAAGGTATGGATTGTCTGTGTGCTGCTTCTGCGGAGGGATGAGGTGGTTGAGTGGTGTTGAGTATTGGAGCTCTGGATAAGGCGATGAGGCTCATTGGCTATTTTAATACAGTGGTCCCTTGTGCATACCTTTTCCAACGACGATGACGACGAGCCGATTAGTACCTTGTCGTGGGGTTCATCCGATGAGCTGCTCCTAGGCAATTCGCACCTCTCCCTCTGGTTTCTGAACGACGTACCGCGCCTGGTGTGGAAACGGAAACTCGCGACCCCGGTCAAGTTCGCGCAGTTCTCCCCTGATGCGACTCTTGTTGTTACTACGGGTCACTACGATCGAATAGTGAAGGTATGGCGACGGCTTTCCTTTGGCGCGGATGACGTCCGGTTCGAAGTGTCATATCTCCGGCATCCAGCGGTTGTTACAGGGTTGCATTGGCGGAAGCCTTATCATCGGGACCAGTCGATGGAAAACGTCCTCTATACGTTCTGTGCGAATAATAAAATTAGGGTCTGGGCTGTGACGGATAGTCATGCTCCGTCGGCTTTACAGTTTTGGACGCAGATTGACATGGAGGCTTCTGTTCAGCCTAGGCATACGGTAGATGGAAACCATGCGGAACGGCGGTATGGGTTTATATTGGATAGTCGGGACTTCTGCGTTGCTACGGAGGGGGCTGTCCAGCGGAGTACGGGGAATAAGGATAATCATGCCTTGGAGCATATTATTGAGGTCGCGAACAAGAGTCCTGAAATATGTGTTGTGATCGATGGACAGGGTCATATGTCTGCTTGGGCTCTGGAGGATGTTGGGTCCAGGTACAGGTCCGATTTGAAGATGTTCAACATCCTCCATGTTGAGGGCTTGAATTTCTCATTTATGCCCGGCCTTTCCGCGAAGGAGGACTATGCACGACTATGCGCGTTTCAGAGCACAACTTCGGAGGACTCGATCAGTATTCTGGCGCACCATTTTGATGGTAGAATTGAGTGGTTTGACTCTCAGGTCGATGTCCTGTTTGATCCCGCGCCGCGTCGAAGGCGGATTTCTCTAAAGGGGTCTTGGACTGGACATAATGGACCGATTAAAAAGATCGTTCGCAACGCGGTCGGGGACACCCTCGCTTCACGCACTGATGATAGTAAAGCCCTGATCTGGAAACAGCAGCGCAAAGATGGCGGATCGTCCCTTCTCCGCCAGAGCTCTTTGCTGTCGGACGAGCATATCCACCGTAGTTGTGTGATTCAAGATGGCGATTTTCTGGTCAACCTTCATCATAATAGCCTTTCATTATGGGATATTCGCTCATTCCATGCTGAAAGACTTGCGGTTTCCCCTTTCCAAATGTCGAGTGTACCGCTCTGTATCCTCCCGATTCCCACCGCGGATGCAGATACTGGCGTTGTATATATAGCAACCATTGGAGCGGACACGAATGGCATAGCCTGGGAAATTCAGCTGCCGATTATGAAAGGTCAGGCAAATGGCGATACCGATGGTCCTTCGTGTCATTTGAAACAATTCTGCACGTTCAACCTTGGCATACAGGAAGATGTGTCTTATATCTTACCGGTCGATCCAGCCGGACCACAGACCGAGGTGTCTGGGTTTTTCGACGTTTTCTCTGCCGATATAGCACTTTCATATACACAGACTGGAATAGTCCGAACCTGGACGGCAAAGGTGGACAAAGAGAAAAGCCATGTCGAATGGTTATTAACGTCCACAGTGGAAACCGGTATTGTGAACCCATCGCTTGCTAGTGGGAGCTCCATTAGAAAGGCGGCACTAGTAGATGAGGACCGGACCCATCTGACAATTTGGGACACAAGTGGTGCCCAGCTGGAATTCGAAGAGCACTTCTCTCACCAAGATATCATCAGAGACCTCGATTGGACGTCTACGCCCGATATGCAATCAATACTAGCAGTCGGGTTTCCTCATAAGGTCATTCTACTATCCCAGCTTCGTTACGACTACCTTGACTCTCGCCCATCTTGGACGCAAGTACGAGAAATTCGAATTCGGGACCTTACGCCTCATCCGATTGGAGACTCTTGCTGGCTCACAAACGGTAACCTTGTCATCGGTGCTGGTAATCAGCTTTTTGTATATGATAAGGCGATTGATATTGGCGACCCGCTTGTGTCTGAACTCCGAATTCAGTCCCGTGGCTTGTCCTCTGTCGATCTATTTGAGGTTGTAAGCCGCCTAAATGGGCCGTTGCCAGTTTATCATCCCCAATTCTTGGCACAATGCATCCTCAGTGGGAAATCAAACTTGGTGCACGGTGTCCTGATGGCTCTCCATCGACGGCTCAAATTCTACACCGAAGGTGATGGTATTGACACTTTTCTGGAGATGCCTTTGGAGGATTTCTATGAAGAACATGATGTAAGTACAACGTAAGTATATTTGTATAGCGGAGAGCTAATGTTACTAGACTCCGCAGAAAGCATCATCGAAAGAAATGCATTCCTCGTACGCCGATTTCTCAGTCGAAGAGGAGCCGTCAGTTATGGATGAACAAACTGCCACCATACTCAATGGAAACCTGGCCAGGATCACGCTCCCCCAACTCTCAAGTCAGGAGCAATTCCGTCTCGCTGATACCATTGAATGCGTGGCTACTGTTGAAAAGCATCGGCGATCGATGGATGATAATGCTGCACGCTATCTATTGTTCTTCCGACAGCACATGCTGCGAAGAACGCAGGGAGTTGCAAACAAAGATACCGTTTCCTGGCGAGAGATTGTCTGGGCTTTCCATAGTGGTAGTCAGGATATTTTATCCGACCTTGTCTCTAGGCAGTTCGGAGGCAAGATGACCTGGAAATCGGCACGGGAGAGCGGCATATTTATGTGGCTTTCGGATACTGCTGCCATAGTAAGCATACCCTTTTCTGTTTCGCAGAAATTATCTTGCTAACTGATAAAAGCAATCGCAATTGGAAATCGTCGCGCGAAATGAGTACACGAAAACGGAAGAGAAGAACCCAGTTGACTGTGCCTTGTATTATCTCGCACTGAGAAAGAAGAACGTTCTTCAGGGCCTCTGGCGAATAGCTTATTGGCATCGTGAGCAGGCAGCTACCTCACGACTGCTGGCAAACGATTTCCGAGAACCGCGATGGAAGACATCGGCGCTTAAGAACGCATATGCTCTGCTTGGGAAACGGAGATTTGGTAAGTTTTCTGCTAATTGTTATTCGTAATCCGCTGACATTAGTAGAATACGCTGCAACATTCTTCCTTCTAGCGGACCACCTACGCGATGCCGCACATATCTTGATGAACCAAGTTGGGGATCTCCAGCTCGCGATCGCCATAACGCGAGCCTATGAAGGAGATGGTGGTCCGGTTTTAAAGGAGATACTTGAAGAGAGGATTCTCCCTGAAGCAGCAGCAGATGGTAATAGATGGATGGCATCATGGGCATTTTGGATGCTCGGACGACGCGATATGGCTGTCCGCTCACTCATCGTCAGTTCACCCACACCATAAATCGATCTATTAGCTAACAGTAACCAGACCCCCATTGAATCTCTCGTCCTCTCAACCCCCTCGTCACCCGGAAGTCCCGGCCTTGTAAAGCTTCAAGCCAAGTCCTACCTTTCCAACGACCCCGCCCTCGTAGTCCTCTACAAACAACTCCGCGAGAAGACATTGCAAACACTAAAAGGCGCCTCTCAAGTCCCTGCACAAGCAGAATGGAACTTCATCCTACGCAACGCCCGTCTCTACGACCGCATGGGCTGCGACCTTCTCGCATTGGACCTCGTCCGGCACTGGGAATTCCTGGGTGGCGCTCCATCACCGAAATCCGTCAAGGACGTCTCGACCGAGCTCCAGGAGAACGGCGTCGATTATCGGAAGATGCTCCGGCGTCGTAGTAGTCTCGTTGTGGCTGATATGCCCATCAGACCTGCTGTCTCGCAGGAACCGACGAGTCCTGTGGCTCCGAAACCGAAACCGAAACCGCCTCCGTCGACTTTCCATGAGCCAGATGCGAATTCGTTGCTTGATACTTTTGGTTTCTAAGGTGTATTTTGCTTTTGTTTTATAGCATTGCGGCGCTGTTTGCTTATTGGTGGCTGTTTATGTTCTCACGGTGTTTTCCATATATACCTTCGTATTTTGCTTGGCTTGTAATAGGTTCTGAAGGTTTCTTGTCTTGTATGTATATTAATTTCTACAGTCGAAAGAGAGATATTACCTTCTAACTGTCATGGTATTCGTCCTAGTTGTATAACCTGTGGGTAATAGATCGGATAGGACTGATGTAATAAGCTACATGCCACACAGAAGATACACAGAATGAATATAAGCCAAGTCAAGAAGGGTAAAAAACAGGGAGTTTTGCACAAAACAGGGTTGAGAATGGATGGTGGCTTGAGCAGGGATTTATTGTTTCTTTTCTTTACTCCTCATTCCTCTCCACCTTCAACCACAGCATCAACCCATTCACATCACCTTCACATATCCTATAGGTATCTTTCTATCATAATTCCATCAGCATCAAACAATGGCAGACCTACTCTCCACCACCCAATTAATCCCCTGGCTATACGACATCTGCCTTTGGATCTTCGCCCAATGTCTAGACATCTTCTTCCGAGAAATCTACCCGCGAGGAGCCTGGAGAATCCCTGAAACTGGACCGATTCTCATCGTAGCCGCTCCCCACGCTAATCAATTCGTGGACTCGGTGATATTGATGCATATCCTAAAGTCCCACGCCAAGCGACGAGTATCGTTTCTAATCGCCGAGAAATCAATGAAAGAACCCTACATCGGGCCTCTGGCATCTTGCCTGGGCGCTCTCCCCGTGGTTCGCGCTATGGACCAGGCTAAACCAGGAAAGGGAACCATATCCCAACCAGATCCTGGTAATGACCCTTGCCTTATCAATGGTATGGATACGGATTTTACCGCGCCGGAGTTCATGGTGGGTGGGCCTATCATGATTGCTGGGAAGAATGGACAGGAGTCGGCGGCTATTGCGGAGATTATTGGGACTGATAAGCTTCGGTTGAGGAAGGCGTTTGAGACTCGGGGGTTCAGTGATTTGGCGTATAAGGTTGCGCCGCATATCGACCAGACCCAGATGTTTGATGCTGTTTTCGAGGAACTCACTGACGGCGGATGTGTTGGGATATTTCCAGAGGGAGGGAGTCATGATCGGTCGAATCTACTGCCGCTAAAAGCTGGTGCTGCGCTGATGGCTTTGGGGACGCTCGCTCGTGAACCTAATTGTCCACTGTCGATTATTCCTTGTGGTATGAATTACTTTCATGCTCATAAGTTTCGTTCGCGGGCTGTGATTGAATTCGGTCGGCCAATCCATGTTCATCCTGATCAGGTCGAGGCTTACAAGGCTGGAGGAAAATCGAAGAAGAATGCAGTCGGGTCTTTGCTTGAAACGATTTATCAGGGTCTTGCGGCTGTTACGCAGATTAGTCCTGATCATGAGACTCTCAGCCTTGTTCAGTCTACGAGGAAGCTCTATAATCCGATTAGCAAGAGGCTTCGACTTCCCCTGGTTATTGAATTCAATAGGCTCTTGTTGAAAGGGTACACCGAGCACCAGGCTGATCCCAGAGTGATACAGCTGAAGAAATCTGTCACGGATTACAATAAGCGCCTGGAAGCACTCGGTGTCAAGGACCACCAAGTTGATTGGGGTAATGCGGAAGAAAAGCCAAAGTGGCTCATCATTCTCATCTTACTATATCGTCTCTCCAAACTTCTCATCTTGAGCATCGGCACATTGCCGGGGACACTACTCTTCTGGCCAGTGTTCGTGGTCACCAAGATCGTCTCCGAAAAGAAACGACGAAAGGCTCTCGCTTCGTCCATGGTAAAGCTGCAAGGCCATGATGTAGTAGGAACTTGGAAGATGCTAGTTGCACTGGGACTTGTCCCTGCTCTCTACACATACTATACTCTCCTAGCTACAGCATGGCTCTACTATAACCGTCAGGACGGTTCATCCACTTACTCAGTTCCTTCATGGGTAGTAGCAAGAACCTACATTCCAGACGGCGTCTCACTGTGGACGTTCGCTATCGGTTTCCTAGGACTCATGGGTACACTTACTTTTACATCTCTCCGCCTCGGCGAGATCAGCATGGATATTATCAAATCCCTTCCTCCTCTCCTCATTGCGTTGAAACCATGGTCATCCCCCACCTTGACTAAACTCCGAGAACACCGCGAGGCGCTAGCCGAACAGGTTACCAATACGATCGATAGTCTTGGGATCGGATTGATTCCGGAAACAGACGATGATGGTCTTCCAATCAATACTTATAAGCCTGATCCTGATGCATACCAGTCTCGGTTGAAGAGCATGCCGCCTAGTGAGTCTGCAAGCCGTGATCGAAGTCGTAGTAGGTCGGATGATCGTGAGAGTGTTAATATCACGGGAATGAGGTCTATTAAGTCGGCTATTAAGTCGGAAGATGATCTCCTTGCTGTTGACAAGGGGCTTTATTCGTTGAAACATAGGGAGATAAGTATGGCAAGTGATGCGGATGCTAGTATGGGAGAAAATGCCTTTGAAGTACAATCCCGTTGATGTTTCCACCGAAGGTAAAAAGGATAAGTAGCAGTCTGTTATATATCGTATTCTTGTGACTTCGATGACTTATGAGATAATGAGATAGCATCATATCCACTACCTTTCTACCAGCTCTTCTGACAACATAGAGAAGCATACAAGTTGGAGCTGAGATCTAAATATCCCTACAAGTCAAGTCCTATTCGATACTCCATGAAGTAACTTGAGACACTAAGGGGCATCCGTTCATATTTAGCATTTGTTTGGACCTGTGCATGTTTTTATTCTTTCTACGTGGAAGAGAATTCCTTTATTAGATGTTGTTCGTCGTAGTGTAGGCAAGAGCCGGACTAACGAATGTAAGACTAGTAAATATTGATACAAGACAATCTAGGTGTTGTTTATTCTGTTATAATAGCAATACTATAATTAATATTATAGTTATGAAAACAAATATCTTTAGAATATTCCGGTATAATTTTGGTTGAAGTTGCTGCGGCGATTTAGATCAAGTGAGGCAGTAGAAATTCCAAGTATAAATGATTCTTATTGTTGTCAGTCACTGTTTACTCTCCTTCCATCAACATAATTCCTTAATTTTCTATTTAAACCCTCTTTCAAGCACTCTAAATTAAATACAAAATATCTGTTTGCAACTAGTCATGCAGGACCAAGCTGATACCTTTCATTCCTCACACACTCCAACAGCAGGAACAGCAACCGAATCCCAGACTCCTGTGCCCTATGGATATATTTCAGCTACTCCAGACGCGTGTGCAGCAACAACAAGTGAACATGACAATTCGGAAGCAAGAGCGATATTCCCAACTGGCCGGCCATATCGATACTACAGTCCTTATGATGCAAATCCCCTGACAATGCCTACAGCTGCCGCACCTAATCAACAGTACAATTCTGGAGCAGCGACCAGAGTCCCAATTGAGTTGTCATTTATATACTACAATCCCCTTACCACAAATAATCCAGCCATTCGTGCAGCAGCAGCACCAGCAGCTACTAATGCACGCAGCAATTCGACACGCAATCCTCATCCAGATGTCGAACAAACCGAGGCCCTCAAAGTAAGTCCAGCCCTAGCTCCACATACAACACCCTACTGATCAATAAACTGAATAGAAACTGTTGACAGAGACTAACAACAAAGCCACCGAGATTTTAAAGAAGACAAAAGCCGTCAAAAAATGGAATGCACAGCACATGACAACCTACCTCTTAGATCTCCACGACGCAGCCAAAAGCCTGGATGGGATGACCAGTAACCAAATAATCCATGCCAATGCAAATCGCTCCATGGCCGCGCTCTACTGTAAAGCTGAGCGAAGTACCCGCAGTGTTGGGCAATGTCTTCTTAGCTACCTCGAGCAACGGAGTCGTCTCTTCACTCTGTATAGTGGCGGAAGTCATGGTCCGATGCCGAAAAATGTGCTGGATGACATACAGTTTGCGTCGAACAATTTCAATATACTGTTCAGTCCATCTATTCGCATTGATTTTTTGATTTATACTGAAGAGCTGAGGGACGATGAGGATCTCTTCAAGGAGATCTTTGGGGTATTTCCTACGGTTGCGAAGGAGATTTGTAAGTACTCTATCTACCTACCTATTCAATCGGATGCAATATATATATATATATTTCCATGGCAAGTAGAGCATGGCTAACGTTACTGCTGCAGGCGAATTTGGCGATGTTAACATTATATGCGCCCTTGATACTTATGCGTATATTCGGTTCAGTCGATATGATATCCCCGACGATATTGAGAAGAAGTTCCGTGATTTCTGTGACTTTTTGTCAGACGCTATTAAGAAGACTGGCCAATTACCGCCCATAAATACGCCGGACACGCCTGGAAAGATTCTCTATAACAGCTTCTGGGATGCGATTGATTCTATCGGTTCTACTGGTTAAATAGAAGGTTCAGTGATTTGATCCTGTTTGACGATGAGCGATGATTGATGCGCCTGATTTTGCTTCTTGTTGAATGGAGGTGGAATCGGGCGTTGATATCTGTTTCAGAGGGTATAATTTGAGAGAAATTACGGTTTATGTAAAGAGTATGAGAAACACCATTGTAATGCTTACGCTTAATGACACTAGCTAGTTTATTTCTTCTAAGTACCATGGCCATTGCAAATCAATATCACTCAATAGGCAATTCCCTCATCATAGCCCACATAGTAAACTCCTGAAACGAACCCCAAGTCCCCTTGGGAGACCATTTCTGCCCAACAGTCGTGAATCCCTTTTTCAGCCAATATGGCCCATTAACCTCCTTAACAATTTTAACCATGAGTTTAATCGACCGCCTCTTATCTCCCTGGAGAGTGAGTCTGCGGACAAGTTCCCGCTCACAGGCCTTTATAAGAGACTCAGCGATTCCTCGTTTCCGATAATTCGCTCCTGGTTTGATCGTCACGAGTGCAATTTCGTAGTCTCCATCGCATGGATCTTGCTCTCGAGTCATTTCTGCTTTCCCACATCCATTCCCATTCGCTCCGTCAAGCCCAGAGCTTTCATGTGAACCGGGAGTAGGAGTAGGATACGGCAACCAGTCTCGATCATTCACCCACCCTTTAACGCTAGCTGTTCCGATAATATCCACCTCGTCGCTTTGGTCACTATGTTCAGACCTAGAAGCAAAAGCAATAGCCGTGAAACCCGCTTCTCCCAATTCCTCCGATAGCTGTATATCAGAGGACAGTCTTTGAGCGAAATTTATAGGCCCACTGTTTGTGGAGAAGCCCTCGTTGACTGCCCGAGTCAGGGCGGGAAGCCATGGTTGAGTGAGTAATTCTGAAGAAGAATAGACTTTTGTTTCAAACGAGAGAGGCTCTGGTGAATGGGGTTGCTTTGGGGAGTCGGTTGCGACAGTGTGAGTTGTGGGTTCTAGCGATCGCGCTGGCATGTTGGTTTGATTTGATATTGGGATACTTTGCGGGATTCCAGGTGGGACTTTTGGATAGTGGAATTATATAAGTAGTTAGACTGTTGGAAATATGGCTAGAACCGGAAGAGTCTCGGATTTTAGTCTGCGGCTAGTGTCTTGAAAAGGGCGCGCCCTAAGACACATCGGGAGTGCGGAAGTTGCGGAATTACCGAGTTAGGGCAATCTACTATAAGATATAGTAACAAATGTAGTATAATCTAGTATTTAAGTCTTTAGAATATTCTGGGGTCGTTTTGTTAATATTACCACTAGGGTTTAGAATAAGTAAGGCAGTAGAAACTCCAAATAAACATTCCTTATCGTCGTTACGTTTTGTCTCCTTCTGTTTACTCAATTCCTTAACTTCCTATTGAAGCTCACTCTAACCTACAAGACTTTCTTCTCACCAGACAAAGGAACAGTTATCAAGTCCATTGTTGGATGATTCACCCACGTCTCCATATCCCGCTCCCATTTATCCAGACTCATCCCCTTGGGCAGCTGAAGCTCCCATCGATCAAGCAGCTCGACCAAAAGACCTCGTATAACCACATCCGCCACATAGCGCCCCATACACTGACGCGGCCCAAACCCAAACCGCCAGAAATTATATCGGACTTCAGTGCTGCTCACCTCTTGAAACCTCCCCGGTCGGTATTTCTCAGCATCCTCGCCCCAGAAGTCGTTTTTGATATTCAGCGCGTATGCATCAATCAAGTAGTGTGTTCCGGCTGGAATGCGATACCCATCGAGTACTCTCTCTGTCGGAGCAGCCTGGGGTACTGAGAACGGAGCTAGCGGCTTCAATCGCGCAGCCTCGTTGATACACGCCGAAAGGAATGATCTGGTGTCCAGAAGGTACTTGTGTAGGCTTTCTGGATTGCTTTTGTCGACGGCTCTAATCTCTGCCCGGGCTTGTGCTTGTATCTTTGGGTCGAAGGCGAGGAAGACAAGGTTCCAGGATAGCGCGCCGGTAGTGACGTCGAGGTTGGCGTAAAGCGCCTCGTCCAGTGTCTGGTAAACATTCTCTGGCGAGATGGATCCCGTTGCTAACTCTTCGAAAAGCTGATATACCGGCGTATTGACGAGACCATTATTCACGGCTCGTTGGTAAGCCGATAGGTTGAATTTCTTCCATTTGGTCTCAAACTCATGCAATGTCCGATTGATATCTGTCGGGAAGAATCTCGACAAAGAGAACCGATGACATCCTGCCTTGAAGACCTCTTTGAAAAGCTTCTCATGTCCCGGCGCAAGTTCCCAGAGTGACTTCTCCATGTCAGGAGACAGCGGACCGAAAGTAATATCCGCAACGGCGAAGAAAGGGAGCATCTTTATGTCTTCCACTGGGTTTATAGTCCCTGCGCCGAGTGTTCCCGTCTCTTCCCAGTTCTTGACATACTTCTTAGCTCGGTCGTAGATCATGGACACATGACCTATGGCGCTGGTACGGGTAAAGGCTTTCTCTGACACATTGCGTAGGTGTCTCCATTCCTCGCCGCCAAGTAATCCAACGCACTTTCCCAACAGCCGACCCATCAGATATCCTGCGTCATTATTTTCTGCCTTGGGATGCTTGTCGGAGTCTCTGAATACGAGTTTCATCTGTCGAGGCTTCGTCAACACTCTACGTTTGGAATGTATACAGTTAGCTCTGTCGATTCCCACTCGACCTTTGCTTAGTCCCATATAAGCAGGTAGACCTACATTTCTGGCCTCGTCCCAGCCCAAATCCTAAAAATACCACCATGTTCGCGACGCCAGTTCGCGCTGTTCTTCTCCCCTTCCAGAAACTTTCCGCTAACGCTCTGCCCAGTCGGCCAGACGTATGGACAGGTTGGAATTTGAGCTCCGGTCTCCATATGACGGACGTCATGACGGCGGATGAGGTACCACTGGAAGAAGGAATGTCTGATTAGAATTGAATGACTGTTTTGGGTGCTAAGATCTCTCACATTTATGGCTGAGGAAAGAAGACGATTGAAGAGGTGTCTCCATGCACTGAAGCTAAATAGAAAGATTATAGTGGTTGGAATTACTAAGAGATACATTTTCCTGGGTGTATTCGTATGGACTGGTCGATGGAGATGAGAACTACCTTGATCTGGTTTGTATATACTCAGAATTGATGTATTCCTATTTATATTCGGATGCTAGTCTTTAAGCTGACTTGTTTTTACTCACAGGGGCTTCTTGTGATTATGGAATACATCTCGTATCTGAAACGAGTTGCGGTCCGTTCATTTTACTGTTAAAGGCGGCCTCAATGTAGCACGATATTTTCAGATCGGTCCATTGTTTTTGTCTGGCCGCCGATGGAGGCTAGAGTAAGACTGTGGAACAATAATAAGCTGAAACAACCTGAGAAGGCCGAATAAAGTGTACTTACTACACGGCGATAGAGTGTAAACAACGGGGAACAATCGTTTCCCTTGGCCGGAGGATATCAGGAATTACTAGCAGAGAACATTTCTCTTGAGAATTGAAGCTTCATGTAAATCTATGCAAACAGGCTATACGTAGAACCTAGTTATCATATCGACCAGAAACCAAGCGCATAGTAGAGTGGTGATATTCGTTATTAGCAGGCTTCATTTCTAGCAGGAGCAATATGCACCAGGCAAAATGTCAATTAATCAAATTCAGCAGCAACAGTCTTCATCTTCTCACTCCAACGCTCCCGATTCCTTCTCATGAAAATAAGACTCCCGCCACTCAAAAGACAAAGCAGACAAGCAGCCGTAAAGAGCCAACCACTTCCCATAACATTCGCCAGTGGTTCCTCGATAACCGCAGCAACACAAGCTAAGCTATTCCGTAGGAGATTGGTAACAGCTACTCCCGTGCTTGATTTTTTAGGTGTAAACTCTGTAAGCATCGTCATGGTCACATTGGTGATTAACATACAGCCGAAGCCGAAGAAGAAGTTCGCGATGAGCTGATTTGCATTAGTATAGTCTATTACAGTTTTCAACGGCATGTGTTTGTAGAAGAAAGTAGAGGGAAATGGAGATATTTACCGGAGCAATCCAAAATACACGCTTGTCAATCGTCCATCCCCACCACAGCAGCGCTAACGGGTACATGATGCCAGCTACCAAGGCATTTTCCCGGATCCGATCTTCAGGAATTAGGATAGGCTTTCCGTCCTTGTCGAATCTCCCTGCCTTATGTGCAGCACGCTGCATAATATAGTCTGTCCATCGACCACCAAGGACCGAGCCGAGAAGATAACCTAATGCGCTGGGAGTATAAGTGAGGCCAACGATGACAGGCGACCATGAGTACGGAGGGGTCGAGAAAACATGCTGGATAGAGATATTAAGTAAATAGTAACTGGCAAAGGTAATGCTGGTGTAGTAGACAGTGATCAAGATAGGCAGGAACCGCAGCAACTTGACGGACTTCACGGGTGCGATTAAAATGGTGAAAAGCTTCATAACTGGACTCTTCTGTTCCTCGTTAGATTCAGACTTCTTCCCCAAATTGACCGAAGTTTCTGGAAGGAAGAAAGTCATCACCAGCAACAAAGCAAACCCATAAATAACCAAAAACCACTGGGTGCTTCGCCAGCTCCATTTAATAGCCAACGCACCACCGATAATAGGCGCGAGAAGAGGACCGATCATAGGGCCGAAGAAAAAAATCCCCATCGCTTTTCCTCGCTCTCGTGAGTCCCAGAGGTCAGCGATTGTTCCGGCGCTGACAGACTGAAGAGATGCACAGGCTCCACTGGCTAGTAGCTTCATAGTGATAAACATGGCGATGTTAACGCTGACGGCGGAGAGAATGTTGAATAGAGTGAAAATAATGAAGGATAGTATATACGCCATGCGACGACCGTATTTCTCTGAGATGTAGGACCAGTATAGTGGACAGATCGCGACGGCGAGGGTCGAGAATGCAACAGAGAGGTTTACAACTGTTGCTGATGTGTGGAGGTCATTCGATATATCGGTGAGGACGGCTATTCGTGTACTTATCAGTCAAATTCCTGAAGGTTGGTATTGAGATCAGAATCAAGATGACTTACGGTATAGAATCCCGCTGCTCAGAGGAGCAGCCAAAGATCCCAAAGAAACAACCCATGTCAAAAACCATTTCGTTCGAATGTTGAGTTCTTTCGGGTTTGGGGATGACTTGATGAGCACTAGCGATGATAAGAACCCACGAGGAGGCTTGTTCTCCTTTGGATCAGTCTTGTTCTCCCCCTTCTCCTCGTCCTCCTTGGGGTCTTGGTCTTGGATATTAATTGTTCTCAGTGATGAGGTTGAATTCCTGGATGTACTCGCATAGCTCCTGCAAGTCTTCCATGAGGAGCTTGACGAGTAGACCCGCGTCTCTGTGTCGGACATCCTAAGTTGATTGCAGTTTGAATTATGTCTATCTATTAATGCTGATTAGCTTGCCCGGTAGTTGTCATTAGTAGATCTCTTCCTTTGGTAGGGATTCCAATAATTGATGATAAGTGAAGAATAGTAGTGAATGGCAAGAATTTTGAACTTGCTAAGTTCTGTTCATGCTACTGTCTCACAATGTTAGTCAGTCTAGACAAGCGGACCGATGAATCGGTCCGGTAGTATCAGGCTGACCAAGGGGAAGAGTCATTGAGTGAATGCATATCCTGCTTATCTGAAACCAACTGAAAAGGTGCTGCTAAATGGCATGTGAGTGTCATACTCTGTGACACTGATATGAACCGACCCGGTTACCTTGATTATGGAATATTGCTATAATGACTTGTGTCTCTAGCCTTTAATTACTAAATAGAAAGCGAATACTTACCAGGTTAAGTCCTACCTCTAACTAGTGAAGAATTAATCAGGTTTGGGAAGAAAGCCATTGTCCTTTATTCAACTAACAGAAATAACTAATTATGTATGAAATAAACAATCAAACTCAGAGTGAAGTCTTGCACATATTCCTTACTTTAGCATCGAGATTTGCAATACTCGCCCCAAATGTCTCCATTGGGTCCAACAGCCATGCTCCATTTGGTTCCACAGCCAAAGCTTGTTCCAAATCTGCCTTGAGAACAGACCAATCGGTATCACGAACGAGCAAGTCAAGCGCAGTCCAGACCAGCATCCCGACACGTAAAATCTCACAGGTAGTAAAGAGCGAATCATCGTACTCAATCCGTAGGAGTGTAGTGTCGTCCGAGATAGCGGAGAACTCGAACATGAGTTTGAACTTGGATCCTTGGGACCACGTGTACAGCGGCTGCACGCCCTCTAGAGCGAGGCTGAGGGAGTGCTGCTTGTCGTGGAATGTGACCATTACGTCAAATAATGGATGGTTGGGGAAATCGGTTTCGCCATTTAGATACTCCCATAAGTCTGTCCAGGGAACGGCATGTGCCAATGCAGCTTGGCTTGAGCGTTTGATTGATTGCAAAAATGACAGGACAGATGGGTCCTGTTCTTCAGGAGATTGAACTCGAATGGCTAGGGGCTCTAGGAATAACCCTAAAGTTTCCATGTCGTGCAATGATGGGCGATTGAGATTCGGTGCACCGAGGAGCATGTCGAATTTTTTAGAAGTCGGATGGAGTGCCAGGGCGACTGCGGCAAGTGATAGCTGATGTAGAGTAATACTTGCTTGTTCAGCATATCTGTTCATGAGATGTGTTGTCTCGCATGAGAAAGCTATGACCAAGCTGCTCCCATGGTAGTTCTGTCGATCACATCCGAATCGTGGTAGAAGGGAAAAGTGAGCGGGAGGAATATTTTCTGTGTAATGGGACCAAAACTGCATATCTTCATCTGACGCTTTCCGGGCCCAGGTTGAAGAGCCCATATACGGCCGATCGCTCAACAAAGTCTTTCCTCCTCTGTAAATAGTCTCGACCTCGTCTAAAAGTAGCTGCATGGTGGTGAGATCACAGACCGCATGTGTTACGACAATCAGAAATGCATCCTGTGTGCAGAAGACTCGAATGGGATGTTCCCGATCAAGATAAAATGGTTGATTGACTTCATTCGAGAGGTCGAACGAGCGGACAAGCTGCACCCGTGGCGAATGATCACAAAAAGCGCGGCGAAATGTTCCAGTTCGTCGTTGGATATAGCGTGATCGCAGAATCTGGTGTCTTTCCAACACTTGATTCCACGCGTCGATGAGGCGAGAGCGAATTGTTGGGTCATTCACTTGGAAGGCCAAAGACACATTGAACGCGGTGGTTCCACAATCCATCCGATACTTTATCATCCATTCAGTTTCTATCGGCGAAAGGTGATTGTATATAATGGTACCGTTCTTAGTTGGCGAGGATGACCGACTAGACTCAGTGGATGAATCGTTATCGACGGTCATTCCTTCAATTACATGAGCCAATCCTCGCAATGTATCAGACTGGATAATTGTGCGAGCAGAAATTTCGCATCCAAACATTGTGCTCAGCCGACTGGCCAAACGAAGCTGCAAAAGTGAATGGCCACCTAATTCTAGGAGGTTTGAATAAGGAGTAATTGAAAGTGTGCCGGGAGCGTGTAGCAACTCCGTCCATACATGGGCGATCTTCTTTTCGAGCGTTGTTAAATTATCACTCTTCGAAACTTTTACCAATTCTACCAGTGCTAACAACTGCTTGTAGTCTCGCTTTCCAGCAGCGGTCATAGGAAATTGATCGACGGCGATAATGGATTTCGGCATTGCGTGCGGCGGGAGAATGGAAGCCAGGCGCATCCAAACGTCATCAATATGGAGTGACCCCGGCTGCAGGACGGCGACGAGGTAGTCATCCTTCTGCATGACAGCAGAGGCTGTGACACCAGGAATTCTCAAGATTCGTGCTTCGAGATCATCGAAATCCAAACGGAACCCACGCAATTTGATTTGACGGTCATTTCGGCCTAAGCAGACAAGTTCGCCCCTGTCATTCCAATAGCCAAAGTCGCCTGTAGCATACATACGCTCGCCAAGACCGGAGCAGATACTGTCGTCAAAAAAATGTGTGCTTGTCGCGTCGGAGAGGTTGAGATACCCGTAGGAGACTTGAACCCCGGCTAGATGAATCTGTCCGATGACTCCAGGCAGGACTAATTGTTTCCGTTTGTTAAGTATGTACACTCGCGTGGACGGATTGCAGTGTCCGAGAGTCACCGGCTCCCCAGGAATAAGCCTTTTGATTGTTGCACCACACGTAGCTTCTGTGGGCCCGTACATGTTGTAGAGCTGCTTAGAGGCACCCCATAGGTCGTTGACGTTTTGCGGAACGGGTTCGCCAACGAGGTATACCTTCATATAGTTAGTGTTTCCATGCCAATTGATGATTCACAGATAATACCTACATGTTGGAGTGCAGGGAAATCTGCCGGATGCAGAACCCTCGCAACAGACGGAGTGAGGATTGCTGAATCCACTTCACGCAAATGAGCAAATGGGTCAGCAGATTTTGGAAGTACAAGTGTCGCGCCATAGCTGAGCGCAGAGAATATCTCATGGATAGAGCCATCAAACGACACCGACATAATCTGAGCAACCTTCCTCCCCGGGCTCGCAAACAATCGGACTTCCAAGTTCCGCTGAAAGGCCACAAGTCCTCTATGACTACAGAGAACACCTTTAGCCTTGCCTGTTGACCCCGAGGTAAAACATAAATAAGCAGCGGCAGCCGGCTGGGGCCGCTTGCGTCGTTTCCAGAGAGTACATGTATCTATTGTATCTCCTGTTACTGAATATAAAATCTCTGCTACAATAGCGAGATTCTCACAAGTATTTGGTCTGGTGGGTGCAATAGAGTTGCCCGGGATGAGAAAGACTCGACTGCCTGATGACTCGAATGCCGAAGATAACAGATCTGACGTGAGGTTCTGGTTTAAAGCACAGTATACACCCCCGACCTTTAGGATACCATATATGGCAACAATCCAAAAAATCGATTGGTCGGCAAGGACACACACAACGTCACCATTTTTAACATGAAGAGTATTCTTGAGGTAATAAGCTAGCTGGCTGCTCTTGTGATCAAGCTCCTGGTATGTCATACGCTGGTCATTGTGTTCAAGTGCAATCTCAGAAGGGTGGTTAGTGACAGTGCGTTCAAACAAAGTGACCAAATCCTCTTGAACTGATGTCTCTGTTGTGAGGCCAGAATGGCAATTTCCAAATTCGAGCAAGCGCTGTCGGAGTGGGAGTGAAAGGAGACGTTCAAGGCACATTCCAAGCGTATGATATGGCTCACATACGGCCGCTACTGTGTTGGCGTACTGCTGCGCCAGCAGGCCGACCTGAGCTGCATTAAATTGGGTGCTAAGGCCGTGGATCTCAATGATACCGTCTGCTTCAATCATGATACTGAGTGGAATATCGCTGTTAATCAGGGTCTTCGACGTGTGTCCGGCAGCGCCGACAACTTCCTGGGTCATTGATGAGGCAAATTGCATAGCTATAGCGGACGAAAATTGACGACTAAACCCGTGTTCAGGGGTGGTCCACTGAAAAGCAGATAATTCAAGCATCTGCTTGAACACCATCTCCAGAAACTCTGTAGTTGCCTGAGCACGGTCTAAAGAGAGATGCAGTGGCAGCGTGTTTGCAAGCGATCCAACGGCTTCTGTAACGCGTGGCAAATCTAAGTCACGACAGGAGAATACGACTCCAAATACGACGGTGTCTGCATCATTAAATTGCGACAAAGCTAATCCCCAAGCAGCCAGGTAGATGGAAGCTTTCGTGACTCCCAAACTTGTCGCATAGCTTTGTAGTTGGCTTTCCATTATCGTAGGTCTCACACTTCGAGTGATACAATGAGAGTTCGTAGATGGCTCAGATGGTGGCGGTAGCAGTACGACATCGGATGCATTAGGAAATCGCTCTTTCTGAATATTCCAAAATTCCAAGCCTTGGTCTCTTCTGGAATGTCGTAGTTGTTCCAGTCCCGCCGCCAAACAGGCGAAGGAAGGACCAGGACTAACAGGCTGGCCTCGAATAGATCTCTCCACTTTTTCCAACAGGATCTGCATCGAGAACCCATCGATCAAGGCATGGTGAACTGACCAAATAATGCATGCTGTAGCCTCACTGCCGTTGTATTGTTGCCTAACCAATTTGAATTTTGAAGTCACTTCACTCATTGTTGGGAACTCTTCTAGAATAGCCACATATTCCTCTTCAGATTGGGCAGTGACTTCCTCCCACTGAAAGGGGGAATGATCTGTCTCCACAAGGTAGCCAGTTCCATCTTGAACATAAAACTCAGTCCGAAAAATAGGTTCCCCTTCGAGAACCGTTTGCCATGCCTTCTTTAAGATAGGGGCCTGGTCCGGAGTACAGGTCTGTTGATGGCGAATAATGTTTGTCCCGGGATTATTGCGACTTCCTTGAATAAATGCAAATTGCATTTCGGTCATAGGATACCGTAGGGCCTTGTATTTAGGATTTGAAAAGTCTAATGTCGAGCCATCAATTGCTTTTGGCTTCTGGCCAAGTGAGCGACAATCCGTTTGCGATAGCGCTGTTGCAAGAAGCGCGACCAAGGACGACTGGCGGAGAATATCGGTCACACTGATGAAAACACCATATTCCTTGCATTTCTGGGATAGAGCAACTGCATCAATAGAACTGCCACCCAAGGCCATAAAACTCCGTGAAAGGTCAGCCTCTCCATGTGGAATCCGCAGTAGGCTTTCAATGTTCTCTAGGATCACTGCATCAACAAGAGCGGCCATTTTCGCAACCATGATTTCCGCTCCAATATGATTTAATAATCCTCAATGTTTAAAATATGAGAAAAAAAATGCGAGTTTGTTGACCTAATGTCCTTTATAATTAGTCCGTAGCGAGGTCATTTAATCAGGCACTGCTCAACAGAATGCAGAGCCGTGAGATTAATCCAACCCGGAAGGTAAATAATTACACCCTCAACCAATGGCCGTATAAGGAAATGGATCCGAAAATATGGTCCTGAGTGCCTGGACAGGTTCCATTTAGGGTACCGATAACATCCCATTTTCATCGATAGGGAGTACGAGCTTCCGGACCGACAAGAGGCAGAAGGGCCTTAACGGGGCCCGACATAGACTCCATTGGTATTATAGTCAGGCTTATTCACCGACGAAGATCTTTTACAGATCAAAATTACACGAACGCATGGCGAGACCCAGTTCCTGTCCCTTTTGTAGCCCAGTTTGGCATGGACTGAAGGATCGACATCGGTGTAATGCTAGGATTTACCCTGGAGTTGTCTTCTTTAAGGAAAAGTAAGCCTCCTTAGAGTTGGACAAATCTATATCAGCCGTGTTTGAAATCAATGGGCTGAGAGTTGTAACGTTTCACGCTGGTAGTCAAGTCCATTTGAAGAATGACATTGGAAATCCGAGTGGGTCAGCCGCAGTGGAGCTCTTACGGTCCGGTTTACCGCGCACGAGCCGGCATTTAGAGGATATTTATGTTCTGGAAGATATAAATCCACTTGCAAATTAGGACAATGTAAAAATAAGTGGAGTGAATCAACTAAAATACAAGGGTGATATTACTCCGTTTCCATCATTCCCCATAATCTGCCGGATCTCAAGTCTGTTTTTCAAGTTCCTTTGCGATTCTTCCTACTAGTTGTCTTCCTTCCGAACCACCAGAAATCCATTCATCAGGAGTAAATAGATGAAAAAGTCCAGTCCTGATAAGCACAGGCACAGAAGCACGAATTGAAACCTCCAACTCCTTACGACGCTCAGGGTCTTTTGTACTGTCATATTCCCGGAGATTAACCAACAGAGCGCCGACGGTCCCAGTTGGGACTTTACTACCATCAGGAAGGGACATGATAGGGAAGGCCTGGGGAGAGGTTCCAAGGGTTTGGTTGTTGATTTTCTGCAAGGTTTCGTCTTCAGACATAGTAGCATCAGAGGATTTCTTTTGACCAGTGGACATGGTAAATCTCTGGGTAAGCGAAGGACCGGTGGTCTATTTCAAAATGACTGGGTTAGCCTGGCGCATACTCTGCATGCAGGGACTTAGTAAATCGAACCCTTTCGAGTGGCCAGAGACGCCTCCACAAATAGAATCCACGAATGGAGCTCATTGCCAAGGGGATGACAATTCAGGAGGTCTTAGCTTGGAAGTAATACGGATATTGAAGAATTAGTTAAAAGTCTAAGGTTTGATGAAGATAAGGCTGAAGATGACCCTGAGAGAGAGAGAAAAGGAGAAGAATACAAACAATCAAAGCATCACTTAAAGGCAACAACAATTCATAGGGTTGCACAATTAGTCATCCTTGTTAGTCATCTGCATACTTATGACAACATTAATTATGCTTGTTTATTTCTCTCTCTTTACCCAAAATCCTTTCATCCATTCATTATTACTATGTTACCCATTAGTAGTGATCGTAAGGTATTCTATCCTATCCGCTCTACCCCTTCCAGCCTTCAACTACCTTCCATCTATGACGGATATGAGAGTTTGCATTCGTTCATCCAATTCTCGAAGCCATTCCTCTGATTTAGCCTGCGCTGATCCCACAGCCAAGAGTTTCTGAATGATTCCAACATGGTGCCTGAGCTCCTTGCGCATAATCTGGGCCTTTAGTTCTGCTTGCTCCTCCGGGCCAAGTGAAAAATTCCCAAACACCACTTTCGGCCCCGTGCTATGGATATGCCGTGTCTTCTGGATCGCTTGCTCAAACAGAGTCACAATAAGATCTTCAGCCAATGTCAAAATTATGGGGCAGCTTTGGCTTATTGGAAACCCCTCAAGAAGAATGATGCGGCTGATTTCCCTTGCTGCATCCCGGTTAATTGCCAACACTTCGTCTAGGGTTAGCTCGTCTTTCAGTTGCGCCTCGAGGTGTGCCACTAGTTCTGCGCAGGCAATTACACTCTGACGACTGGGCTGATATAATTCTTTCCATCCTTGTATATTGGCATAATCCCCTGATAGGTCACTATATGAAGCCTCAGACCTAACCACACTTTCATTCCTAATCTGGATCCAGTCGCCCTCGCCTATACAGCTGGGACCAGTAAACCGGTTATTGTTCCCTGAGTCATCCATTTGTACAATACCACCTATTGATGACGGAGGCATCCGTTCATCACTTGGAAGGTGATGGGGAATGAAATTGCTATACGGACCGGATACCGGATCAGCAGCCCCAACTGTTGTCATGAAATTTGGGGTTTGGGGGCTTTGCAAAAACAGCGACTTGTCCATCGGCGGCGTGGCCAGATTACCGGGATTGGCAAGAAAGGGACTGAGGTCAGGCTGATTACTCAACAGGGGTTGGCAACTGTCATCACTAGCCGTGGTTCTGGCTATGTTGCGCCTTCTCCAACCCCGTGTCTTTCCCACTTGTGAGACCAGATACATGCACTTTTGCCCGGATTGTCGGCACCGGGAACATCCGCTCTTTTCGCCAGTACAGCGGACCTAATCACTATTAGCAGAGCTCTGTTAAGCTGCTGGAGCCGAACCTTGGCATCATGGCATGCTGTGCATGCACCGCGCAATCGGGCGGGCTTGGCCGACACCTGTCGCTTAACGTTTGGTCTATCTACCATAGGTCATCACAACAGTTAGTTGTTTTCTGTTGGCTAGGGGAGGAGAAATACCTTGCTAAGCATCGATCAGTAGATGCCATCCAGGATACCGGCCGGTGTTACGCAACCAACCAGGACAATTCAAGGATGAATCCTACAAAATTCGGGAGACGAAGAGCTTGGCTATTATATGTCATCGACATAGTAGACAACTGCGAGGATTGGATTTTGGGAGGGTATCTAAAAACCGACAACAAGGGTTTGTAATGACAGACACCATCCCCCTTCTCTAACCTGTCCAACGTTGATTTTTCTTATTTGTCACTGTTACCATAATCCTTATCCAGATATTCTTACTTGCTTTGATTCTCTCGTTTCTCCCTAGTACCAGGTGGTAGTGGCGGTTTCAAGTCTAGATTCCGCACATATTTCTTACCTCATTGGTAAACGGAAGTACCGCATACAACGATAGTCCAACATGAAGCCAGACATTAGGCCCGTACTCTAAGTACTAAGCGTTGGTATTTTCTGAGTCAGATGGTAACTCGGCCAAGCTTTCGCATGGTAACCCTACCGTGCTGCATTTTTACATCCCCTGTGTCCCCTCAATCTCGATCACATAGTCTCGCAACAGCTGAGCCTGTCAAGCATCACTCATCTTGGAAATAAGCTAGACGTGAGTCGAATTTCAGGCGCCACAGGTTTGAGGATATTGAAACAAACATTAAAGAATGAAACAAGCGCTTAACCAATAAATACACGATGACTACCTAGGTACTAGCCGCAATCCTTTTTGCCCAGGTCTGTCAGTTACTATATAATTTCCGGTAGGTCTCTCTGAGCTGGGCTTTTTCAGATCCGTGGTCTGTTTATGCGAGAGTTAATCGTCAAATTATTACCTCCCCCTTTTTCTTTTCAACTCAAACATACGATGGGTAGGTACTAGAGTCAAACCATCCTGCGTGACTCAATAGCTTAAACTAACCAAGCTCTCTGGGCTGATTCCTGGTCCTTGCCATGTCATAAGGTTTACAAACCAGTAATATTGGAATATATCCATATTAGTACAGGCATACCCTTCTCTCACAATTTATTTGGTATGCCTGATTTATCCCAGCATCGAAGGCATGCTAATAGATTATATCCGCTTATCAAAAGACACCCTACCTAAGAAACAATCCTGCCGGCTGACTATCTACGTAGTACCACTAGGATCAAGTAATTGATGCAGCCTAGTTTAGACCATTAACCACGTGGTATGGCATATGGCTGGACTCTCGCCTAATATTTCTTAGATAGTCCTGTGATGATGTCCTCGACAAGCTTTGCCAATTGCAGCTTAACTGCTGTATCACTCTGGGTCGCAACTCGGGAATGGTTCCGTCGATCAATCAGCTCTGCAGGGCTGGAAATGCAGGGATTTGTCACACCTCAGATATTATAGCAATCTATCCCTGTTGCATCCTTTTGCTATGCCGGTTATGGTGGAGAGGAATAGAGAGAAAAGTGATTTGAAACACTTGCGAACGGATTGGGTGTATGCTGCATCATTGTCTTCCTAAAGAGGATCGACTGTATACATCTGGACATGGACATGGTATGTTTGGATATTACCTTACTGGCCCTTTCTATATGTTCTAGTTGGTTGTTTTTCATTAATGTAATGGGCTTCGTTAGAAATTAATATGCCATAATCATTGATAAGGTACTATTTAGGACAATTGTAATAAAAGGCAAACTGATTAGATACTAATAGTAGAATACCGAACCTTTTCTTAGCTAACCAGTCCAAGTCGTTAAAGAACTAGCACCTCATATGAAGCTCCTAAGGTTACAGGAGGGTGAGAAATACGAGTAACGACCTCGGAATGGCAATAGAATACAAGGTGTGCGTTGCATTTGCATCGTATTATCACCCTAGAGTAAGTATTCTCCTAAATTTATCCAATGTTCTGATTTGTAGTTGAAAGACCTGTATTGGAGGATGCTTCTAAATGCTAGGAGAGTGTCGCTTGGGAAGATTATCTTCGAATAGAACTCAATAGGAGTTATTGAGAAAACGACTTTCGATTTCACGCTATGTAGAGACCACTAAAAATATCTGTTATTATCTCAATTACAGTACCTTGAATAACAATGTTTCCAGGTATCCTTATAGCTTCTCCAAATATAGTAGCTTAGGTTTTGATTCCATCACGTGGCACTCTCAATTTGCTTACCAAGCAAGCAACCATCCACGTTTGAATCAAATCCTTTCCTTTACAACACCATCAGAAGTCAATAAATATGCTGTTTTTGCTCTGGGTTTAGTATATATACTGTTCAAGTGTTAAAACTTTGCCATTGGTCTCGATTTGAGATGGCCGACCGAATAAAGCGGCAACGACGGTCGAAAGTTGCTTGTGAACCGTGCAGGACCCGTAAGAGGAAATGTGATGGTCGCCAACCTTGCGAAACGTGTAATGAGTTCGAATACACATGCCACTATGACTTAGGAGCCCGCAAGAAACGGAACAAAAATTTCAATTTGCAGTCTTCGACCTCGGAAAAAATACCACAGACACAACGCGACGAGTTGGTTTCAGAAGCCACAACATCACAGCAACATTCTTCAGAGGAGCCGGTTGCGAATTTACCACACAATTCCATTGAATCAAACTCAGGATCAGCTTTTGTGAGGAATCTTGGGCTTAAAATTGACCCTGCTAATGCGCCTGATCCTCAAGTCTTCGCCTGGAATATTGGCCCCAGGCATTTACCTGGAAACTTTTCCGCGTTGGCTATTGTGGATATCATTTCTTTGGAAGAAATGATCGAGCTGGCCCATGTTTATTTTGATAAAATTGCACCTTATTATGGTTTTATTGACCGAGCTACCTGCTTTGAATATCTGACCTCAAGGTGGCTTCGCCTTACTGCCTTTGAGCCGTACGATGTTGTTCTGTGTGGTGTAGCAGCATTGGGTTATCTTTTCTCCCAGAGAAAAGCAGTGGCTGCAGAACTACATCTTATCGAATCTGCCAAGTCAGCCCTTGAACAATGTTCCATGTCTGAGATCCCTCCCCTGACGATGATTTCGGGATGGGCACTTAGAATAGCATATTTGCGTCTAACAGCTTCGCCTCATACTACATGGATGGCTAGCTGTTCGTTATTGCACCTAATCGAAGCAACTGGGCTCCATTTAGACCAGTCTTCTAGGCATGTCCTCATACGGCCTCCACAGAATATTAATGACGATATTCGAAAGAGACTAATTTGCTTTACACAATACATCAACACGTGGATATCTTTCGACCTGGGAAGATCCAGAGTTGTTCTACACGGAGCATCGTACATTACACCACCGAGGTCAGAAGGTGATTATACTTCTGAGGTGCTGGATCTGTTGCCCGTATCCGAAAGCTTAGATCCATACAAACAGGTTGATTCTGGGCAGCTTACCGATATGCTTGTCAGTATTATGGACAGCAACAGAACCCAGCCACCCTCTGTTCTCTGTCAATGTAATCTCGTTCTGTGCATTTTCAGACGCCTTCGTGCCGCTCATTCAACTGTGTCGGGGAACCTCATGAGCCGGATTCTTAGTTTGATTACGAAGGCCCTTGCGTGTGCTCGAGAGATGGTAGACGCGCACTGTCCTTGGAATCATGTTGCCAATGTCCCGTTTCAAATTGTCTGCACCCTTTTAGCTGTGGATAGCCCAGAGGCTTTGTCCCTTCTAGAAGATGCCGCACAAACAATTAAACATGTGGCAGATGTCTACGACACCGACGTTATGAGGGAAGCATATCGGACTGCTGGTCTCCTTATTTTGCTGCAACAGAGGAGAAAGGATCATGATGCGAGGCGTCTTAGCAGGGTACTCGATTTTTACTTCCCTTCTACATCTGATAAAGAAACTCCGTCCCGGCCCCGAGAAAGCATACAAGATCCTGAGGGCCTCCGGGACTTGCTCGCGGATATGCCTGGGACTGAAACGTTCGACTTCACGGAGTTTTTCATTGCGGACCACCCTTGGGATTTGCTTGGAATAGCCCGGTTAGGCGAATAGTACAAGTTCATTTTCTGGTGGTTAAGCATGATACGGCTGCAGTCATATCAGCCAGGGATAGCTGCATATCAGCTAAGCAAGGTGCTTATTTCTGTCTAAGCCACAACTGCCAAGATCAATCGAATCTTGCTGGTGACACTGTGACCAGTCACAGATGATGCTTCCATAGCGAACTAAGTGGCAAATGACCCGAGGTTCGAGACCTAGCTTGAAGCTCGGACTAGAAACACGTTCCTATGTGACTGCATTGTAGAGACAGTCCATACGTATTAGATACTGCCACTGACCGTGACTTTAACTACAATTTGGACGTTATTGCCAAATTCTCACATGCTAAAGCTCTTTGTCCAAATCTGGGTTGCCAAGTTCGATCGTACCGACCGATATAGGATGAGTAATGCCTTGTCAAGTTGTTCGGGTGGTACGAAGTCGCTGACAACCGTTCATTGCGATAGAATTCTCGAACTTGGCGATTACTGAACTACCTGAATGGGGAGCCCCCATCCCAGAAAACTACCTGTCTATTACATGTCAGGTTCTGGAAGGCCCTGAGACACATGAAAATGAATTTGGACCGAGACTCGAAAATGTATGCAAGTTTTCTTAATTCCTTTGAAGCAACCAGCAATTCCCCTATTTTAAATCGTCTTACTTAAGTGACACCGGCCGAGTGAATTGTGAGTCAAAATTAGCGACATTGGAGTCAGCAAGCGCATTGGACGAACCTTCAAAGACACCAGGACTAAATCGCGCCGAAGCTTCGGTTCATTCAGCGAGGCACACCTTATTCCACTAATACTTGGACCCTTGTCAAGATTGTATTTCGCATGATGACAAACAATCGACATTCCTTTCCCTTTCAAGTATGCTCTCGAGCATGGAAATCCGTTTATCAATCTACCCTTGATGCCGGTAATACAATGATTCCTAAATGTATTGATGTGCGCATTCAACTGCTCCAGCGATTATTTTTTTGGCCCGTACGTTTCCAAGATGCCAACTTTCGTTGGTGGTCTATGGTAAATAAGAATTGGTATCCTCTGCATTCTGATTAAGCTAATACCTAAGTAGCTCGCTTGTATTCAATTGTTTCCCGTTAGCATTCAGTTCGATATACGCAAATTCAGAATCGTTTGAACGTGTCCATAAGTAAGTTGAACCCCTTGCTTGCGAGCCAGAAGGTGGGCTGTCCTGAGCACGTTCTTAATTTGCCTTCCATTTAGCTCCATCTCCCCCAGTTGATCAAGCTGTTGGCTTGAGAAGCCCTCCAAGTACGCATCACCAAGGAATTGCGTCCAGATTTGCCGTCTCGAAGTTTTATTGAGTTCTGGATAGCGCAAGGATACATGAATACGCGATTCGAAAGCAGGGTCAATATTCTCCGCACGATTGCTAGTGAGAAATAGAAATCCCTAAAGAACGAGTGTTATTCCTGTTTCAATAACCTGGACTGGACTTTGGTCATTGCTCACCTCATAGTATTCCAGCATTCTCAGAAATATAGACACCAGTTCGTTTCTTTTTAGGTCGCTCGAATTGCGTGCTTCCATGAAGACATCAGCCTCGTCAAGCAAGAGAACAGCTCCCCATCTTGGAACTATGGAAAGAATGTCTTTCAAACTGTCTTCGACCGTCGAGGCCGTTGTTCCAAGATCACCAGCGCTAAGCACGTAAAGAGGTACTTTCATAACCTCTGCAACGCTCTCCGCTGTGAGAGTTTTGCCTACACCTGGGGGGCCGCTGAGGAGCATGATGACACCGCGCCCTTTTCCTTGAATGATATCATCAAAATCGCCGATATTCTTAGACTGGGATTCAGCAAATGCAAGAATCAGCTGCTTTAGATCTTGCTGGGCATGTGGCAGCACCAAGGAATCAAATGCCTGCTCATTCCAGGTGATATCTTTCACCCCGTCAATATAAAACTCGAGCCATCTTTTATCCTTGAGGGCGTAGCCGCGAATGATCGGAGTTGCAATGAGGCGGTCATCATCGGACAGCTTCTCTTTGGAATAATAAATATCTACCTCATCGCCTGGATTGAACGTATTGTATGCATCCGCGTCAATGACAATGCGGCTCTTGATGTGGAACTTGATCTCTCGATTGCAGAAGTAGGTCTTAGCACCACCCTCGTACTGTTTGTAATGATATCCCGCATGATCTTCCCAGAGCTTCCCACGGGCAATCAAGTCTCTTCGCACGGTGGCGGAATTGCTATGGTATACCAAGGGAAACACCTTCAGGTCAGTGATAGGTGATGTTCCTTCAAAAGGAGGAACTGCCAAACCGTCAAAGTACGTACCAAATTTAGTTCCATCATATTCAATAAACTTTGCCTTGATGCAGAACTTCCCGGTCTGCTGGTCTATATTCCCTGATTCGAAGATGAAGGCGCGGTCGCGACCATCCACAACACTAAAAATAATCTCGCCTGGTTCAAAGATTGTCCAGAGGAGATCATAAGTCACGACGCCATTCGCAACAAGGTCATTCTTAGAAGCGATAATGTCGCGAAGTTCCTCCTCCACCACCTTGTAAAGCAAATCAACATGAGCCTTGGTTGCCACTTCCTGCTCATTGTCTCTAGCTTCAACAAACTGCTTCCATCTGTGGACGAATGGTTTGAATGGTTTATTGAACTCAACACGATCAAGGTCCATTGTAATCCCAGGATATCCCTTCATCACCTTTCCCAGGAATGTCTTAAGCTGCTTGCTTTGGACCACAATTGAGTGGACTTCGAGGGATTTCCGTCCATCGTAGCATTTGTCATTCCGCACAATCAGTGCATACTGACTAGATTCTTCGTTCTCAGCCGGCTCCACAAGGTCATCGGGATATGTTTTTGTCCATGATGTGCGACCTGACTTATCAGGGTTGGTTTTGTACAGATTATGGACTTCGCAAATGGAACCCGGTGAGGCGTACTTGATTGATTCGCCTTTTTGGACAAAAGCGTTAGTTTCTTCTTGAATTAGTTAGTTATTGCTGTTGGGAGACTCACCCATTTTAAGCAGGATTAATTCACAGTACTGACTATGGTAAACAAAAGTAGATATCCGGGAAGGTAAAGGAGTGAAGGTAAACAAATCACTCCAGAGGTGAAATCAATAAGAAGAAAATTGAATCAATAAAGGTTCAAACCTATCCCTTTTATCTCTTCAGTTTCATCGGCTCTCCTCTTTTGCATTGACCACCGTTTCAGCCTGATGCTTGCAAAGTGATGTATTCCCAGGCAGCAGTGGCTGTGTGGAAAGGGCTACCCACTTATATATGACTCAAAAAGTGATACACTTAGCGCTATGACGGATCTACATCTCTAACTCAGTTTGACATGCTCTAAAATCCCATGGTTCAGCCTTGCGTCAACTGTCTCTGGTGCAAATGGTGCAAGATTCCACACCAATTTGTTCCAGTATTGTATAGACCAGTCACTCCATCACTCTATCTGGCCTTGAAAGAAGGAAATCTGTTGATAATAGATTGATTTTAGTTGAATAGCATAGGGGTCTCCAGGCGAGGTGCAAATTCTCCAGTAATTATTCCCATTGCTTGATTAGGGCAGAATGAAACTTGAAGAAGTATGGAATTGTGTCGTAAGTTTTTTAATGAAATGAGCTTTCCTCTTGTAACTGGCAGCATGTTGAGCTACTACATTATATCCATTTGCTATATACTGTAAAAGGTAAACGAGGCGTTCTTGGATAGACCGAGGATACCCGATCCTAGTGGACACAGTAACTCGGACCCCGACCAGAGCCAAATTGACCTCTAAGACCACCCGCTCGGCTGTTGCCCCATGGCGTATAATTGGCGAGATTTACCACTAGAAAGAGCATCCACATAAGCAACCCACTCAATGTCGTTGGAAAGGCGCAGTCTACAACTTGAAATAACGCAGTGAGAACCAGGTAACTTCGGCCTGGCACAGATATATCATCGACCTATATATAAGAGTTCAACAGCATAATTGCAGGAAAATCGCATTTATATTCCAATCAACCATGAATCCCCTACCATCTTCGACACACCACTATATAGTCTTCCTCCAAGCCGCTTTCCTTCCAGTGCCCGAAATCAGTCTCCCCGCTCCTTCTACTGTCACCAAGGCACTTTACGCTCAAACATCGCCATCTGAATTACATGAGCGTATTCGTGATGCATCAATTATTGTTCTTTCTGCACTTAAATTGGATGCGACGGCTCTTTC
Source organism: Aspergillus sclerotialis (assembly GCA_003589665.1). Classification (NCBI taxonomy): domain Eukaryota; kingdom Fungi; phylum Ascomycota; class Eurotiomycetes; order Eurotiales; family Aspergillaceae; genus Aspergillus; species Aspergillus sclerotialis. The sequence continues at coordinate 74,320 of MVGC01000060.1, forward strand.
CCCTGAGGTAACTCCTCACCTAAAGTTCGTTGTGGTTGCTGCAACGGGAACCGATTGTATCGATTTGGAGGCTTGTAAGGCGCGAGGAATCGTTGTGAGCAACTGTCCAAACGCGAATGTCGAGTCAGTGTCAGAGCATGCCATTGGGCTGTACTTTACAACACGTCGGAAGTTGATCGACATGCACAATCTCACACGAAGAGGAGATTGGCCGGAACGGAAGACCTTGATGTACAACATACTGGACAAAAAGGGACAGCCTCCACTGACATGCCAAGAGGAAGTCGCTGGGATTATTGGGAATGGGGCTGTTGGTTAGTTAAATCACTTTCTCTCGATATGTTGTTTTGAGTCAAATCTGACCATAGTAGGCAAGAGGATTGCAAGCATTGCTCGCGCTCTTGGAATGAAAGTCTTGATATCAGGGCGAAAAAATCCAAAAGAGGCCAGCTTAATGAATGGGTCGCATAGCGAGAGAACGCCCTTCGAGACAGTACTGAAAGAGAGTACTGTTATATTCATAGCGGTGCCGTTAACGGAATCTACGCGGGATATGATATCAACTCCGGAATTGGATGTCATATCGCAACATGCTGTGGTCGTCAATGTCTCTCGTGGAGGCGTTGTCAATGAAAAAGCCATCGTCAAAGCTCTGAAAGACGGGTCAATTGCAGGAGCAGCGACAGATGTATTTTCTGAAGAACCTGCAGGACTGGACAACTCGGCCCTCTTGACGGAAGAAACCAATGATCTCAACTTGGTTGTCACACCTCATATGGCCTGGCTATCACAGAAGACCTGGGTCAATCAATCACAGATGGTGAAGAGGGTTATTGAGGAATGGCATTCTGGAAAGCCCATTAATGTAGTGGCATAGATAGATATATTGATTTGCGTGTACATTTAGAATGCATTATTAGAGCCGGATTCTCTCTGCGTATAGGACTCTGGTATGTCTGAAAGTTCACTATTTGCCCTAGATATTCGTGGGAGCTCCAAGGTGTTGATTTGCATGGGATATCTATCCACTAGGAAGACCAACAACTATCGAGCACACAATACTGATACTTATTAGATAACTATCTCACTTATTCGTTGAATCTCTAGCTACTCAATGGTATAAAAATATTTGAAGCTATTCCAGATCTTCATACCTAAATTTCTATCTGAAACTTACCACATCATCAGCGAAGTCCTGGAGACGTCAACAAAGGCCTTGAGAAAATTAGAAAAATAATAAATATGTAGCTCCGAATTTCTATTATTATGCTGAAGCAATAAAATTCCAAAATCTCATAAATTGGGTGAGATATTTAACACAATATGTTTTTGTTAATTTTCGAATGAGAAACGCTAATTTTCCATACAATTTCGATTCCAGGCAGAAATTGATGCCTGAATGTAATTTGGTATAGATTACCGTACTGTACCGTAATGGCCCCTATCTTATCAGTATTTGTCAGCTCCGACTTCATCTCTCGCTTCCACTTGCTTGACGACCTCGTCTTGTCTCTCCCTCGAGTCCTTCAGAATACATCTACAGAAATCCCCTGAGATGGATTACTTATTGCAGTCACGATGAATTACCAATCCATCCACACTTCCCCCCGTCCTTCCCACGATGGGCATCTACCGCGCGAGGATGGCGATAGTCCATCCTCGCTATCCAGAGCACCGCCTGGATCAGAATGCGGGGAAGAAGGTACGGAGTTCGATGAAGCATACACGATGCGACCGAAGACCTCTCCACAAAGCTTTACTTCCAGATCTCTCATCGTTGGCCTTCTGATCGGCGCTCTCATCACGTTCTCGAATACCTACTTCGGTTTACAAACCGGCTGGATCAGTACAATGGCCATGCCGTCGGCATTGATAGGATTCTCGGTATTCAAGGTCCTGTCAAAGCATCTGTCCTACCCCTTTACTCCCATTGAGAATGTCCTGATCCAAACCGTTGCAGGGGCAGTGGGAACAATGCCGTTGGGGTGCGGTTTTGTCGGCGTCATTCCCGCACTGGAGTTCCTTTTAAAAGGTGGAGATGATGGTCCTTCTGGAGATGGTGGTGATGGAGAGGGCGGGCCTCTGCGACTAAATATGTGGAAGCTGATGGTTTGGAGTCTTGGGGT
>MVGC01000061.1:0-76217 GCA_003589665.1 Aspergillus sclerotialis
CACTCAGCCCAACACTCTCCAGCCCCAACAAGCCCAACCTCATACCACCTCTGCAAAGCCCTTGCAGAACGCACCCTCAACTCCGCCACAGTCTTCGCATGCTCATCCTGCATCTGCGCGACCCGCTCCATCTGCGGCCGTAACTCTATCAACGACGCAGACGCCGCGGCGTCGGGAATCGGAAGGTCGTTCAGCGATGCGAGTCGCGATGCTGTTTCCGGGAAGGCCGTTGCGTATGATAGTACGATTGAAGCGAGGTTTTGCGTTGTTAGGTTTTCAGGAAGGCTCTGCGGGGGTGTTTGTTTGAGGAGGTCGGGAAAGTGGTCGTCTATCATGTTATTAGTTGGAATTGAGCTGATGTGGCGTGGGCCACATACGGAGTTGAATCACATCTCTCACCGCAGGGACATTCCTGCTTAGTTTCTCGAGATCTTTCTCTAAGCGATGTAGTCGACGGGAAACGGTTGAGTCGAGAGAGTCTGGTTTTGAAGGTGGAGTAGGTTCGCCGGTCCAGTTGGAGTCGCCTGTCAACAGGTAAGTCAGGCGATGGAGACGGGCTTCGAGGAGCTCAATTGTTGCGCCTGCCACAGCGTCGCTGTCTAATGTCATTGTAGAGTTTTTGGGGCGTGTTTGTTTGAGCTTGGGAGGTTTGGACCCGTGGTTATCAGGAGTTTATCATTTATCAGTGCGATTGTTTATATGCAAACACTGCAAACTCTATGCATTCATTACCTGATGCTCCCTGGCTTTGAGGTATGGGGCACTTTTATAGAAAGTCACCTCATCTTCCGGTATCCTCATATAGGGTTTCCTGTATGCTAACAGGCGCCTAAGACTCATATATCACACAGGTGTTTATATTTCACATAATAGTCTCCTAACCTCAACCATCCCATGACATTCAAGCAATACATAAATGACCAGGTCAAACCAACCAGATGAGCAGGGTATGTAACAGCCAACTCCATGCTAGACCGTACGCCTCGTAAGACAGCTAAGAATACCACCTACCATTCCAACGCCTCCATGCAATCCAAAGAAGTCTGCGGTTATGTTTCTGCGGGCTTGTCATTATCGTCCGCCTTGCTGCTATCATCAATTTCATCCCAATCAGTATCCATGGCGCTGGATGAGTTTCCGGTATTTGTATTGCTTTGACCGAGAAGTCTCTGCCCGCTCTTTTCCTGCATCTCTTGAGCTGGTGTAGATTTCTCATCGTCGAATGATGATACTTCGTAATCGAAGACGTTCACGTCTTGTCTAGCTGGTCTTTGTGAAGCTGTAGACTGGCCTTGGTGAGCATAATGAGAGAGTCCTTGGGTGTCTTCCATTTGTTCGTTCCAGTCCATGTTTTCATAGGCATTCCAACTAACGTTTGAGGCTTCTGTGTTGGCTGCTTCTCGGCACTCTTCCTCGAAAAACTTGTTATCGATATTTACAAACTCCTACCTATTGTTAGTTCTGGAAATTCTTTACGTTGACATAAACTTACTTGGAGCTGGGGAGGAATAGGACCCTCCTGGATGTCTAATGCAGTACTACGAGCGTAAACAAGCACGACACTCCTTGACTCTTCCCGAGCTGCATGCAGAACTTCAACTTCCCTGACTTTGCGAGCGGTATATCCGATTACATCGGCGTTGGCTGGCGCAGCCGGGCGACACTCATTGGACCGGTTTGCGTCTTTCTCGGCCTGCTTTGCCTTTGCATCGTCGGTCGAGAAACTGATACGCCACCACTGCCATCCGTTGCTTGTCATGGCATGTTCTGAAGCTCGCTTGAGCACGTAGGTCACATGTGGCTCAGTACATACACCGCGCAGCAAGTACTCATGATGGGGCGATTCGGATGCAGTTGGTGATGGCTCGGTAAAAAGTTTGCAGTGATTCCGAAGATTGTCTATAGCGTTTTGTCTTCTAAGTTCCAGTTCTATGATAATTATTGTTAGCAAGAATTCGGCATTGGGTATGAATAACGCTACCTTGTAACTTGTTCCCTAATTTGATAGACATCGCTCTCAGGCGACCTTCCAGTCCCTCAGCGTCCAAGTTGTCAGGTTTCGGAGTAAAGACGAGATTGTTCAAGAGCACAGGAACAGCATCGGCGGCTTGTTCCAACAGCTCTTTAGAGGTAACGCCTTTGCGAGCAAGAGATTCTGGAAAGGTGAAACGATTTATTAAATTGTCGACCTTGAATATTTCCTCATAGATTTGGAGTTTCTGGCGGCGAAAATCTCGAGCACGGTCCCTGCAGCTCGAGAGATACCGGTCTGGGTAAAACACCGGTGGGATTTTCACATCAACGGACTCTGATGAACTCGGTGACTCCAGCTTTATGGTGAGGACCTCCGCAATGTGCTCCAACCATACATCATCGAGTTCCTCACCAAGTTTATCTGCCCACATGAGCTGATCCAGGACATCGTAAAGTGTCTGGCCATGCTCAGGCTCCACGAGAGTTTCAAGAGCAGTAAAATCCCTTGCTATGGGTTCATCATACTCCGAAAGGGGGCGTTTGAACGCCGTCGACGAGAAAGCAGTTGCCAATTGGTTCCCGGGATCCGCGCATATAGCAGCCTCTTGCCACCTTTCCAAAAACTTGCCGATATTACCTTCCATCCCATAGCTGGCCAAACATCTAAGTCCCACCAAAGCATCGGTACTGCCAAACGCGCGATCTGTAGAATCCAAAAACGCAACTAGTCGCTGAGTTTCATGGAGGATGTCGTCCCAGTCGTTGTCGTATTCCATGCCGTCGTGAATGGTCACGATTTTAGGAAGATTTATCGGCTGGCCGTTCCACCACTGCGAGTCATGCCCGTAGTTGGAAAGGACCTTGCTCCTAAGTAGCAGGGCTTCTCTGGCAAGGGGAATTGAATGGAGAATTGTTATCAAACCACCCAAGTACATGTTATCTGGGGACGGGCGAAGAAACGCGGGCTCGTTATCGACTCTCTTGCGGTCTTCGGGGTCTGGACTGATAATGATCTCGCGAGAGCTTGAATTGAATAGGGTCATTGACCAGTTTCCCTCGTCGTAGTTATCGCGAGTGGCCGGACCAAAACTGGGCTGACTTGTGCTTGTGACGCCGGTTTCCTGATGCCCGAGGTTCTGGTTTAAAGACATCGCTACCGCCTGCTGAAGTTCGTGCTCTTCCTGCTGCGCCAGAGACATCTTTTGGTCAGGATCTAACGCGAGCGAAATATCATTGGGTCAGCAGCAGTCGCATAAATCCTCTCAAGATAATCTCACCGGTATTGCCCTGTGCCGGGGTGTCCAGAGCTCCCTTGTACTCCGTCGCGCGAGTTGAACCTCTTGTGCTGATCCTCGAGGGCGGTCGTGAGGGTGGAGCAACTAACGATATTCCGGGGACAGGATCTGAGTGTTCGATTTTGAATGCTAGAAGGCAAAGCTGGTCAGATTTGGGACCCCTCGTAAAGGTGGGGTAGCCATACAAGGTACATTTGAATCACTTGGATAATTCGACTGCCATAGTGCGTTAGCTCGAAGCTATACAGCAATAATTCGGTTCAAAGCAAAGCACACTCGGGGAATATCTCACCCCCATCTGGGGACCAACAGGTGGACCTTCGAAGTAGGCATTGATAGCTTTGTTCGAGTTTAAATCATTTGCCTGCAACAAGCCAAGTGTGAGTATATAAAATGACCACATAAATAAGAGCCAATTGACCCACTAACCTTAAGCAAACTGATAGCCTGTTCACGGGTTGAGTTTGTGAAGCTGATGAAGCTGGAGATAGCTTCCTCGGTTGGCTCGGAGGCCATCTCGGCGCTGTTTGTCTCGTTTCAAGAGATCAGATCCAATGATAAAACAAACAATAATGGAACTAAATTCAAAGGAAAAACTATTCAAAAAAGTAATAAGCCAACTGAATGACCATTGTGTTGAGAAGAGGAGTGAACAAAGAGAAGAAAGACGAGTTCACTGAAGAAACCCGCTGCCTCATAGCCGATGCCAAGCAACTGCCGATCTCTTTATCTCTACATCATCTTTTCTTTCTTTCTTTCTTTCTTTCTTTCTTTCAGCCTGCTAATATTAGACAACCTCTTTCATTATGACTATGTCTGCTTAATACTCTTTGTACAGTTATCTATTCAAAGATTTCGCTCATGCTTTCGACAATGGACATTGGAACTGCTCGTTAATGTATAGAACAAAGACCTCTTGGTCTATATAATCCCCTTGAACATCACTCATAGATAGAGCAGTTCCAAACTAGATCCAACTTCAGAATCATTAGTCTGCAAGAATACATTTTTTCTATATATATTTGCATTTCCTTTTGTTACCAGACTACATTCCAGAACATGACTTCTGAAAAGCGCCGTCTTTCTAACGAGCCAGAACCAGAGCCAGAGCCCAATGTCCGACGATCTAGCCCTAGGAAGAGGGTGAAGTCTCCTTCCAATGGTGCGGAGAAGACTGTCATGGATATTATGGCGGCAATTTACTTTGACATCAACTGCGTTTGTGCCTTCCGACGCATGATCAACTCGAATTCCGAAGACATCGCGGAAGACATCGCGAATATTCATCATTGGTACAGGTTGCAGTGCGATAGAGCGAGCGAATTCATCGGAGGGGCTGCTGCTCTGATGCTAAACCAAGCAAGGCCGTTCCCTGATAATTCTGATGACCGCATCAGGCAAATTCTCTTTCGAGCTGGCTGGATGATCTTTGCCATGTGTGCATACTCAGATGCGTTTCGACGGGCATGTGTGGAAGCCAACGAGGAAATATGGGATATGCTCGTGGAAAATATAGTGGACAATGTCTGCAGTATTGAGGTATTCGCTCGGTCTCGAGCCCTTGACTGGCGCGGACCACTGCTGACACTCACCAGATACAATCTACCCGTCCTTCATGCAGTTCTAGCCCCAGCAAACCGACTCTCGGATGAACACTTTCACCATTACGTCCGGACCTCAGAAGATAAACTGCGCTATCCACATTTTGATGGTTACGTTCAGACCCACATCTCCCGTTGCAGGTTTGATTCTTGGGACTGGCCAGAAGCAGATCAAGTCCATCCACAGACCCGACAGGAAAATGATCATGACTGCGATCTATGCGAGCAGCCAGAATGTACGTGTACGTTGGCGCCCTTGGCAGGGTATCTTGTCGAGCTTTTTCAATATCCAATCAAGGGGGTTGGCGTCCGAGCTCTGGCCAATTTCAAAAATGGGGATATTCTCGATGAATATGTTGGTGAGTTACTTCCTGGCGGAGGCGATGGCGATGATATTTATGCTTTGGAGTTTCGGGTGAGCGAAGAGACCTATTACGACCCAGTAAAGATATCACCCAAGCAGTTTGGGAACTGGACTCGCTTCATGAACCACTCATGCAAACCATCGACAGAATTTCACAAGATGGTTGTGGGAAATAGTGTGATGATTGTAGTTCGGGCGATCCGAGACATTTCCTTTGGAGATGAGATCACTGTTGATTATGGGGAGTACTATTGGCAAGACAAGGATTATTCGTGTCAGTGTGGAGAGGATAATTGTAAGTATTCAGGTAATAGATAGATAAATTGATAGATAGATAGATTGTTAACTTGTTGTTTGGTCTCTCGCTATCCTCGGGTATTTATTTGGTCGTCCCGCATAAGCTTTCCCTCTCCGCATTCTTACCCGAGAACTGCGGGGAATATCAATTCAATCAAACAATCTTCTCCCTTTCTGTTATTTACTCGGAAACTGCTTCTTCTTCTACCTTTTCCGTCCAATCTAAACAACCGCACTAATTTCTAGACTCGCTCCGGGGCACTACATGACGTCTGGGCTATTTTATTCAGACTCGATAAGCCGCTGAGACCCGGAATCATGCACGGACGTCTTCACGGCCATATATCCCCACGTCGACTTATTTTGGGCCATTTTGGGAAGCCTTTGCGACCGGCAGTCTTGAATAAACGTGGACTGTTAACACAGAGCTATGCCCGCGGTCCATCAGAGGTCAGAAATCCCAGGTCCTAGGTAACTGGTAGCATGGTGGAACTAATACAAGGATAGCCGCCACTTATTGAAACCACTGTGGGAGAGCACTTTGCCAGTATTGTTAGACAGCACGGAGATAACACAGCGTAAGCCAATTTATTCTTGATTGAATGTCGTCTACTAATTACCGATTCACAGTGTAATCGCCAGGCATCAGAATGATAGACTGACTTACGCGTCCCTAGACGCTAAGAGCAATGCTCTCGCGCGGGGACTGGAGGCTGAGGGAGTACATACTGGTGCCCGCGTAGGGGTTATGTTGGGGAATTCCATCGAATATGCAATTGTACGTTTAGCCGCCTTCTAGAGTATGGCCCATTCCTAGGAAAATTAACCATTTTAGGCCACCTATGCTTTATTTAAACTCGGAGCTATATTGGTACGTCACACTGGTGAATCTGTCTGGGATGAATCTTTCTAAGACTCCCATTCAGGTACCGATAAACCCATCCTTCAATGCAACCCAAGTAGTTGCAGCCCTCAGTCATCTCGGCGCCAGTCATCTAATTGTCAGCGCTGAATCCAACCTACCGCGGAAAGGTCCTCGCAGCAACATCCCTCTCCTCGAGCACTTGGTTCAGGACCTTTCAAGAACAAAGCTGGAGTCCGAGTTGATTCCAACACTGCAAAAGATAATTCTCGTAGACAACTCGTCTGGCCGCGTCAATACCTCGGGCTATAAATGCCTAACCCCTTATCCTTCCGTCATATCAGAACTCACCCAAGATGGCTCCCCACTCCCTCATCGGAACCTCTCACCACAGGACATAGTGAACATCCAATTCACATCCGGAACAACAGCTATGCCCAAAGCCGCTTGCCTAAGCCACCGCGCCATCTTGAATAACGGCTCCCAGATCGGTGACCGCATGCTTCTGACCCCAGCAGATATCGTCTGCTGCCCTCCTCCGTTATTTCATTGCTTCGGCTGTATTCTGGGATACATGGCAACAGCAACCCACGGCTCAACTATTGTGTTCCCCAGCGAATCATTCAACGCTCGTGCGGCTTTGAGCTCTGTTCGCGAAGAGAAATGCACAGCTCTCTACGGCGTACCGACAATGTTCCTCGAAGAGCTCAGTCTCATCCAAAACGGTGAGATACCAAATGAAGGCTTCCAGTATCTACGAACTGGCATCGCGGCCGGCAGCAGTATTCCCCGAGAGCTGATGAAGAAATTGCATAACGTCCTCAACCTAACAGAACTAACCATCTGCTACGGAATGACGGAGACTTCCCCCGTCTCAGCAATGACAACCACAGACGACCCGCTAGATAAACGCCTCAGCTCCGTTGGTAGACTGATGCCCCACGTGGAGGCGAAAGTAGTCAACCCGGCGGATAAAAGCCAGATCCTACCTATCAACACCCAAGGCGAACTCGCTGTAACTGGATACCTCTTGATGAAAGAATACTGGGGCGACCCTGAGAAGACAGCCGAAGTAATGATCCCAGACAGAGAGGGTAAGGTCTGGATGCACGTAAGTCCGCCCTTCCACAAACGAACCAGGCGGGTGCTCAACCCGTAAAAAGACAGGAGACGAAGCATGCATGTCGCCAGACGGATACATCTCCATAACCGGAAGAATCAAAGACCTCATTATCCGCGGAGGCGAGAATATCCACCCTCTTGAAATAGAAAACTGTCTCCTAGCCCACCCAGCCGTAGGCGATATCTCCGTCGTCGGTGTTCCAGATGAGAAGTACGGCGAGGTAGTCGGTGCATTCATCATTACTAAAGATACCGATAAATCTAAAGCGCCGTCAGAAGATGATATTCGGAATTGGATTCGTGAGAAACTGAGTAATCACCTTGGTATGCCCTGCTCCTATCTTTCTCTGTCCACTTGGTTGTGTTTTTCTTGGTGTGATTGGGTGTCTGGAAGTGTTGCTAATATTCATCTAATAGTTCCGAAATACGTCTTCTTCCTGCCGCCAACCGAGTCTTTCCCTAAAACGGCGAGTGGGAAGATTCAGAAATTCAAGCTTAAGGAATCGGCTGTTAAGATTTTGAAGGGGGATGCTCCCTCTTCATGATATATAAACTATCTACACTGCATATAAGATGACTATATAGCTGTTTATATATCGAATAGATACTTCAAGTTATGATGTATTCTGTATCATGATGATGTCTACCTAGGCTGGAATGTTGCGATCCCTCCGCGCGGTCAACTCTCAGGGCAGTGTAGAATAGGTCCTGAGCCCTAATTGAATCAATTAGTTATCGTTGGAAAACTCCTGCTGCCTCATAGACCACCTAATTCGATCACCAATTAGCTTGCGCATCTACAAGAGATAGACCCACACCGCACTTCATCTCTCTCGTCTTTCTTCTAATATCTTTCCTTGCGCTTCATCCTTATAGCGCAGAGTGGTCACGAGATCTATTCTAAATTGTGCACGAAGGCTCCCAGATTACATTTCAACCGAATACTGGACCTCTTGCGAAACCGTTGTCCTACCTTATGGCTCAACCCCCTTTAGCGGAAGCCGGCCCCGAGCAAGTGAGGAACTATCTAAGTCACCTCCTTATCCACAAACATGATGTCGCCCCAGGATCCGCTCGATCTATTGCCGATCAATGGCAGCTCGGCCGCGGCTGCGACTTCCGTGGAGCGAACATGACTGATTTCATCCATATCTTTGGCGAACCTGCCGGTCGGTACATCTACCGCAGCGTCACTGAAGATCTGTACGCCGAGTGGCGAGCCTCTATCGCGGGGATTCTCAACTACGGGATGCTCGCGGTTGTGGGAATTACAGTGGTAATCTTACTCGTTCAGGCGCGTCGATCTCGCTCAGACACGACGACATATCGGAAGCTGGATCACGCATTATTCTGCGCACCGGTCATTTTGGTCGGTGCGATTCGAGAGTGTATGCATGCTTTTAATGTTATTTTTATGATAATAGCTGTGTTGAGTGGGATTATGACCTTCTTTGCCTTTATCCGCTTTATAGAGGTTGTTTCCAACTCGAGGGATGAGAGCGCGAAGCAGGCAAAGGACAAATGAAATGAAGTATTAATACATACCAGCTTGAGCGGTTCTATAGGCGGCTCTGAAACAGCTGAAGATGGTAGCAGAAGTGAATGAAAGGGCTACTCTTCCTTAAACTGTTATAATAGTAGACGTGACGTCGCGATTTGGAGATAAGGGAGGTGATAAATAACAGCACTAAATGCTTTTATAGCCTACCATATAGCACCTTATTTAGCAGTATTAGGACTCACTGCGCGACGGGGTAGCGGCAGGGGGATTGTGCACCAAACTGTCCTACTACCTAGAGACGTCTTGCATATAGCCAATAAGACCATAGGTATGACCCGTCACCTGGCAACTGATCTTGACTCCATCCATGTATATGTGCACAAACAATTAGTAGGCACCGACATAGCAGGACGAGCTTTAAGTAACCACTCTTTAGTGGATGAGCCTATAACTACATAACTAATAGTGTTCCTTACAATATATAGCTGATGCTCAAGCCTATTTAACCCCTTCTCAAACACCAATAAACGCATTCTAGGAATATACTGCACTTTTCTACAATCGCTTCAGCACTAAGCTCGCTGAGGACGTCGCTCCACGGACTTTTCAAATCAAGCCCGTGTAAAATACCAATTACTCCGATAAAAGTTTTACCGGTAGCTGAACTGCCTGAAGAAGAATCCACTCCTCATTATAATCCGATGCACTTTACCCTAACTGTTCCTTTGGACATAACTGATGGTAATTGCGAAGCAATTAAAGCACAACATATAACGCCTATTACGGTGACCGGGTGTATAATAATTGGTTCTGTCTATAGATCAAATAGCGTGCGTTCCGGTTGATTTATCCACTTCTGACTTGGATACTTTAGGGGTGAAAGGGTGGTCTAGAGATATCTGCCATGTTTTGCATTCATTGCGGAGGATCAGGGTAAATGAGCCTATATCTGACGGACCATTAGGTACCATACCTACCTTAGTACCTTGTACCGAAGGTACCTTAGGGAATCTACCTACTTGAGTCATGAAAAGATTCATTCCCTCCTGGCCAATGAGATGATACGCATCTGTCCAATCCCCCAAGTAGAGCTTCTTGACCTCTAAGATGCTTGGATCTTTATTGCACATTCTAGTATATTCTTGCGCCTTCTAGTGTTTTCAGTGCTATTCTACTGATGACTCGATCAACATGTGTGTTGTGAGTCGATGGCAGATATAATGAGGACTAGCTATTGGCATTGACTCCCGTCTGCAACTACTACTCTTTTCCTACACACTTATTTCAATTGCCAATTGCTTCTTCTCTAATATTCAACCAAAATGCCTTTCAAAGTCCTCGTTTACGCCCACCGCAAGCCGGGTGTTTCCCCGGAAGATTTCAAGAAACACTACGAAGCGCACATTGATCTCTTCAAGCGCCTAACCGGCGATGATTTCCCGCTGTCCCACAGGCGTATCTACATCGCTCGTACTTCCACCGAAACTCCTTCAGAGGGCGCCTCCTCTCGCAACGCGACAACCCCGGCAAACCTAATTGTCGGTCAACAGTCCGACTACGACTGCGACTGCCTAGCTGAACTTACATTTTCTGATCAGGCCGGCTGGGAAGCTTGCGTGGCAAAAGTGCGTTCCCCAGAGATCGGCGCTCAGATTGCAGCAGACGAAGACAAGTTCTATGACCGCTCTAAGACGGGCGTTCTGGTTATTGGGGATGTCACAGAGACCACTAAAGGTGATTCTGCTTGATATGGCTTTCTTGGGAGGCTCTGGATGTTTTGCGGAGAAGTTATATCCATCCCTTCTTGCGATTTGTCCATGATAGATAGGTACTCCAACGTGAGATTATATCACGTGCCAATCTATCAACGATCAAGTTTCATCCTACCCGCCGGCCCATGCGCGCTTTTCTAAAGGTCTCTACTAGGGGATGGGTGTGCTGTGAATTCTGTCCCTATAGTTCAAACTCTTTGGATTAGTGATACGGCTCCGAGTTATCTCTAGATAAAATGGAACGCTTCAGAGCACTCACAAGAATACCTCTGCAAGAGTACTAATCCCCAGCCCTACGTAAAGGTGCCCGTTCTTACTGTTGACTACGGGTTTATGTAAGATACATCTTGGATTTAGAATACGAGTCAGTCCGCAGCGGGCAGTTCTGTAGAGTGCGGTGTGCTGTATAATGAGTAGGTACCTTATTGCTAGTAAGAAACCACCTACAAATCGAATTCAGGCATGAACTTCTGTCTGAACTTGAAAATATATGGAAAACGAGGATTTTCTCAACCGAAAGTTAACAAAAAGATATTTTACCCAATATCTCCGTCAATTTGTGAGATTTTGAAATTTTATTGCTTCAGTATAATAGTAGACATTAAGGGTTACATTTCTATTATATTTTTGATTATATTAAGGCGATACTAAGGTCGTCGTTGATGATTTATTAATGCTCGAATAGTTGTTTGAGCATAAGATGGGAGTTTGACTTGAAGATCTTGAATAGCTACAAAGGTTTGTATATCCTTGGATAGACACTGTTTTAAGCATTACAATGTAGTGCTTGTCTAATAAATATCGATACGCTGTGGCTAGTAATGTACTTGCTGGCTATCCTTGAGGATGGAGATGTCCATACAGATCTACATCTTGAAGTTCACAAGGCCCGTGGTAGTGATAACTATTATCCTAGAGATGAGATATTAAATGTTATTATATTTTCTTAAAGTAAAGTATCTACCCATGTTTGGTACAAGAGGCTAGACAGTCTACCTACTACCAGCCCAGAAACCAGAAACCAGACTAGTCCCTGCGGAATCATAGAAATAGCAGATAGGAAATTAGGAACCAGGAGCAATAGCGAATAACCCTCCTGCTCTGCAGAAAGAGAAAGAGAAACCTCATTAATCATTAATCATTAATCCCGGAGACAGAATCTCTAGAGACAAACGAGAAACGGAAAGAAGGAAACACAAAGCAGGAAGATGCATGAAGAGGACCCTTTTTTAGGAAAAAAACCAAAACTCCCCGCTGCATAGAGTATATCATACAAAGAAAGCAAAGCAAAAGAAAAGGGAAAGATAAAAGGGCATCAATTGTACAATTACAAGCGCTGGAAGAGCTTCTTCTTCTCAGGCGGGAAATGATTATGAGCCAGGACTGGTATTTTCGGTGCCTTCCCATTACCAGCTACATTGGCTGGCCTTGGTTCTAGGCAGCAGCATTCAATCGTTCTGAAACAGCGTTCGGTGATGACATCCTCCATAGATATTCTTTTAGCTGGATCAGGATGGAGCATCTTCAGGATAAGGCGGCGGAGGGAAAGTTTGGGGATGTGGTTGAAGATAACTCCGCATAAAGGGTATTCAGTGTCAGTGATGAGTCCGTCTGGTTTTGAGGCAATGAATCTGTCCCAGCCCCTCATGAACCGGGCATAGTTTGCATCTTTCGAATCGGCAGAGTACCACGGTGCACCGCGGAATAAGAGGCCGAGGCAAGCGATGGCACAGGCCCAAGTGTCGAGGGCACGGGGATCGTATTCTCCTAGGATTGATATGTAAGTAAGCAGTTACTGTGTGTGAATGCAAGTAGGAGATATACCTTTCTTTGCTAGGACCTCTGGAGCGATGTAGGGCAAGCTACCGCAGATACCAGGGGCACATTTGCGGATTTCGCCGAGTTCCTTGCCACATTCCCCATTTGTCGAGCGCAGACCGGGATGCAGACCACTGAATACTTCAGAGACACCAAAGTCGGTGATCTTCAGATAGCCTTCGTTGGACAAAAGCAAGTTCTCCAGTTTGATGTCACGGTGAGCGATTCCATTTCTATGTAGGTATGCCACTCCTTGGACCAGCTGTTTGAAGAGACACAGATTATCTTTCTGCTGAAAGTAGTTCTTTTTCACCAGGGAGAACAGCTCTCCGTGGCTGCAGTATTCCATAACATGGTTCCACCGGCCGCTATGTGTGCAGAGACAAAATGTCTTCACGATATTTGGATGGTCCAGACTCTTTGCAATCGTATATTCTGACTTGACCTTCCTTTCGTATTCCTGTTCATCTTCGGATTTGCTGCGCTTTCGGAACTCCTTGACTGCGTACCGGACGTCCTTAGGAGCACCCTTCTTGTACATGATCTTGACAGTAGCAGTGGCCCCTTTACCAATCAATTTGCCTCTTCTACCAGGAATGAGGCTGGCACTGGCATACTCATCGTAGAGATTGCAAGTATCAACAACCAAATTATCCGGGACGCTGGTGCTCAAGCGTCGTGCTTTCAAGCCAACACCGGCACTAGCTGGAATTGAGAAACCTGGCCAGCTACCCTGAACCTGAAGGTTGGTTAGACTGGATGACCTCATTCGACTAACCGAGTCCTGCTCTGGAGTATGAATATTAGATAGAACCGTGTCTCTAAAGTCCAGGCCGGTCGCAGATCTCGGCTGCAGCCTGTAGCCATCAGAAGACGGAGTTGCTCCATGAGAATGGGGTAAATTTGTGTCTGGGGTAATCGGAGAACTCGCAGCTGTTGAAATACCTGAACCCAGGTCTGAAGTAACCAAAGGAGGTGGTGCAAAGCTTGTGTTTGAGATACTAGGGTTGGGGTTGATTGGGGTGTTTGGTGATGAACTGGGAGCCGATGCATCAGTCTGATCTGCTGCGTTAGAGCTAGAACGGCGGAAGAACGCTTTGAATGAATCAGACGTTAATTTTAGAGGTGTGCGCCGAGATTCTGCAGCAGATGAAGTTGACGACACGGGTGGCTGCATGGAAGTAGGGGACGAAGGGTATGAGGCTGAAGAAAAGGTACTAGTTGTATTCAACGTTGTTTGGTTCGAGATATATGAACGGCCATCTATCAGCATTAGTCTTGACTTTTCAAGATATATCCCCCGGTCGGCAACCACAGAGCACTTACCATTGGGCGCCACAGACTCTGCTTTAGGGCTCACTTCATCGTCCTCAGAAGTAGCTTGAGGCCACTGCTTCGAATGTGCAACATCTTTCGAAGGGATCAAGAGCCCAGGTCCTCTAAGGGTTGGCCTAGATGTTGCTCCACGGCACTGTTCTTCCCGCGAGGTCTCTGCTTTATATGATGGGATGGTCGCGTGTTGGGACATTGTGAAAAGAAGAGAGCCGAATAACAGTATCTACCAGAGTATAAAAGATAGCAAACAAGGTGAAATCGGTTATGGAGAGTAAAGAAGTGAAATCGATGGGCTGTTGCATAGGAAACGCGATCTAACGGACAGAAAGAATGCTTTTAGAAGGAAATCACAGGCAAGAAGCAAGGAAGGCAGCAAAAGAAGACAGAGATGAGGGAAATAAACAAACCAAAGAACAAGAACAGGCAGCTCTATGAGAGAAGGTTGGTAGAAAGTCGAAGTGTAAGTGCAAATGTAGCTGTAATGGATCCGGGGAAATGCACTCAAGTTGTGCCGTTTAGCCGGAAGCACAAAGGAAGGTTAACCTGGGCTGTTCCGGTGATTTATCCGAGTCTAGCAGTTACTGCCAGGGACTGCCTGTCACAGAAGCCCTTCTTTGTTCTCGATTATTCGATGTAACAATCCCCTCGATCTTTAAATAGACTAGAGGGAAATAGAGTGTGGCACCATGATACAATCCTTGTCCTTCCTTGTATAAATAATCCCTCACCAAACAATATCTTTCTGCGTTAGGGTTTCCTGCTTTGTATTCCGTCGAAGTTGGAATGATAACCTGCCAAGCGAGTGGAATAACAATTGATTGAATAGCCAAGGAGTACACAGCCACTGGAGAGTTCCTGCTAAGACGGGTCGCCATGTCCAAGTTGCACAATCTGGGCTTGCACCTAAAATGGTATCAGAGTGTCCTATGGCAAAGAGAAGCAGGAGGGAATGATGGATGGCAGGGTGGTATTTAATAGTCTGTTAAAGTACTCCGAAGGGAGCAATGCATTCATGGCTTAGGTTGACAGTTCCTATGTAGCTTGATATGATCGTTCCTTGTACCACACATAGAACCAAATATCTGCCAAGCTTCAGATAGCAGCCGTTGTCTGATGGTCCCAGTCTCTTGCGGTAAAGAGCATTATAGTAACACATAAGAGCACTATGGAGCTTGGTCCGCAACTGTTATCGCCAAGTGATGGCCCTGCTAGGTTAACAGTATGAGACACCTGTAGTGTTGGCACCCCTATGAAGTATTATGGTAATGAAATAGTCGCGTGTCATGGCGGAAACGGGCCCAGCTGGCACTTTAGGGCAATATAGTATCAAGAAGGGAACTGTGACAACACTTGCATCGGAGAAATCGGACTGAGCAAACACAATACCTATGTTCTTTAAAAGTCCTGTATACCCGTCTCACCCTGCAGTCTTGAGTGAACGTCATCACCATCAGCCCCTTCGACAATCCATTCCGGTTCTTCATTGTCAAAGTACTGCTCTTGAGCCTCATTCAAGTCATCATATTCATCATTCTCATCCACAGTCTTGTAATCAAAGCTGCGGTCTTCCCCTCTCATGAACCGCAACCCCATTTCCCATCGCCAAAGCTTCTCCCCTTCTTCTTTATTCGGGGGTATTTCATCCGTTTCTTCCGCAAGAATCTCGCCATTTGGTCCACGCGAGTAGCTAAACATAGCATGGGGATCAGGGTTATTGAGAGCATCCAGTTTGGCCTCTGACCGATACAGATCTGCTTGGAGGATACCCGAGAAGCCTCTAGCTCGACCCTCGGCCTCTCTTTCAGCCGGTGTCTGGAATCGGCGGATGAGGCGATCGTACAGTAAGGGGTCTGCAGAACACCATATTAGCTTTGAATATCATTTCTAACCAACTGAGATGACAAGCGCAGTCAGTCGGCAAGAGGATAGAGCAAGCGGACCGGCTAGCTCGAGATCAGCAGAAAAGTACTCGGGGTGCCGATCTAGATAAACCTTTCGGCGGTTCCTCACCCGGGTTGGCGGGGAGGGCATTATTGGCCTATTTGGGGGTATTTGATCTTCCTGGAGATCTGGTTCATTGTTGAGGCCGGAGCCCATTGGGAGGTGAGGCATGGTTTAAGTGAATCAAGCGAAGAGTGATGTTTGATAGATGGAGATGGTGGAGTTCGGAATTTCGGAGGTGGAGGCGTTGATTTCCGCCACCGACGAATGGAAATACGTAGTTGAGTATGCTTGAATGTACAGTACTTAGACTTGCCCGCGTAGCTATATAGAACTCCATATCACTTCAAGTGATTCGCATTATCTTATACCTGAAACAGGATGGGCTCATCCATAGCATTCAATTAGAAGATATTCTTAGGCCAGCATACAACCGCTTACTAATGGTAGTAGGAAGAGTATACCCGAGTATGGGCTCGAAAGGCTCAAACTTGGGACCACCATTCGATGCTGATATACTGATATAGCTGATCGCTAAGCCCTACTTCGACATGTGAAGTGTAATTCATGTTCAGCAAGCACGTGAGGAGGGCCTATAGGCACCTAAAGAAGCCAGTACCTCTCGGCTTACAGCTTAGAAAAGTCCTAGTAGCATATATAATAACCAGTTAGGACTGTACATAAACCCCGCGTGCTATTTGCTGTTGAAATACATGATGACATCCCTCATGTTGAAGCAACCTCCACGCCTAACAGATTCTGAGACCTTAGCGACATCAACCCCTTGATTACTCAGTTCCCATAGATTTTGAGCTTCTCGACATTCGTGGAAGTGTTGCATGAATTCCTCATAGGAGTACACTTTGTCTAGCAGAGTACAAGCATTAGACCCAACCCCTGATGAGCTCAAAGCTTTCTCCAGAGCAATCTGACAGCCACTGCAGCATATCCCATACTGAACTCCACCACTTTCAGTATCGAGATAGGGTAAAGAGGTAGTCGCCATATAACGTAGTAGCGCTGTTTCCTTTGACTGCGTCAATCGCGTCCTCTCATCTTCTCCCTGCAAGGATAACCTGCTAACCAACTCTGTGGCCATAATTCGAGTTCTTTTTCGCACAATCTCGTCCATTGAGTAAACTCCAGGCAATGACTTCAAGGTAGGTACCAAGCTGTAGAGACGGCTCGGGCTCAGCTTTACGCATTTTTTAATGACAGAATATGGTAAGATAGAAGGAAGGGAATCTTCCCGAATACAAGCAAAACAGCACCTCATAAACGACGGAAGAAAGATAAAGCCACCAAAGGAGCCGCAGAGACGACAGTCCCTCGTACAGAGCGCTTTGAACAAGTCATTTAGTGTGAACCAAGACGCAATATTGGTTCTAAGGATGACGCAGAGGGCTTCAAGAGCGTGAGTGACCACCGCTTCATAGCCACGGGTTCCTCTGACGATTTGTTGGGCACGGCGATTGACATGGCGAAAATTGAGCAGAGATCGAATATCAATTAGGTAGCATATCTCATGGATAATCTCAAGCGGCAAAAGCTCAAGGTTTCCAAGAGTTGAGGACATAGTACGGATTGCCCGAAGCAGCGCGCCGCGTACCTGGTCATGGTCACGGGGATTTGTTCTAGCAACCGCTAGATCGAAGTCACGCCGATGATATGAAGCAATGCGGATGATCTCCATTTGAGCTCTTCCATCCCTCGAAGACGCTCGGGCAGATAATCAGTGTGGCTGCGCTGTACATTCTAAGTCATGAAGGATAAGTATAGTCTTTGGCAAGGAACCTTACTATATGAGCCCAGAAAGGCAAAAGTGTGGAAGGCCGTAAGACCATAACAGAAGATCTGTAAAACTTAGATAGTAATAAAAGCCATTATGATCCTGGGTATTGGAAGAGAAGGAGGAGCCACCGCTTTGGATCCTCTTAAGCATTGTTGTGTTTGGGTTGTTTGCATACAATGAAGTATACCTACCCAGTATTTATACCGATGTAGACCAAGACTAGATAAATAATATTATCGGTCGGACAGGCAGCGGGCATTGAATTTCAATAGAAACCAGTAGGTAACTTTTTATCTAATATGTCCCAATAATGGCGAAAGAAATCATTTCACATTGTAACGTATAAAACAAAAGACGCCGCCTAATTCCTAGTTTTACCCGTGCGAATGATAAGATACAGAGAAGTCGTTTGTCATAACGATTCCCGGCTTCTTATCTGAAGGCTGAGTCGAATCAACAGTGAGTATGTGTTCAGTACTGTTATTTGTTATTATGCCTTCCGGATATCCGAACCCTCGGCTGCTGGGATCGTGGCTTCCTCCGGATGGCTTGGCTTTCGGGGTATTTCGTAGGCTGTACGAGTTGTATCCTCCCGTTGACCTGATTCCAAAAGTCGAGCGAAAGAGAGGCTGTAGGGTCGGTACACTAGCTGTAACTATAAGGACGAACATCTAGAAGTCCAGTTAGCAGATGTACCTGTAGGATACAAAGTGCATAGATGTTCAGATGAAATACTAACCTCCGCGCTGTTTCAAGGTAGGATCATATCAGCATTTATCCAGAGCAGTACACAGTAGAGAGAGTTCAAGGGCTACTTACGTATTCCATATCGTAATTGGAGTCCAGGACCCTAAGTACAAGATACAGTTAGCAATGTGGATGTCTGTCTCGTAGGCAATTAACACTTACTTGTAAGGTTGCTGTGGCCTGGAAGGTTGCGAAGATTGTATGCTTTATAACTGGTAATGGCTGCGCCAAAAATACCAACGCCCATAACCATCATAAGGCCGATTTTGCGCCGAAGTCTCATGTTCAGCTTCCAGAAGATCACGGTTGGGAACAAAGCGAGAACCAAATCTGCGAAAGCATTGAACGCTTTGAATTGTCAGAGCCCTATCCTCCCAGCGCTTTCAGACACTAAGAAATTCCGGTAACTCACAAGCCTGGGCTAGACCTATACCCAATTGAATCATAGGGTCGATGCAGTGGCCTTCAACAGTCTTGTCCCATATTCTCTTAGTGGGAGTGCAAAATCCGAGAACCACAGCAATGGCAGCTATACTCAAGCAAAAAGAAATAGCCGCAACAATCCACAAGAAAATTAGATGGACTTTCTTCGCCGTCAATCCCATCACGCGCCTGAGTAGAAGGACAATGGAGACTTTGCCGATGGCCACACTAAAGATGCTAAAGTTCGGCGCTATCGTGAGATACTCGACGGCATTCAGCTTGTTATTTGGGTCGTGAATATCGAACAGGTCGAGACCAAGGCCGTAGCGAACGGCGACAGTAACGAGAGCCGCGGACACCATGGCTGAAAGCTGTAGGATTTTCAGTTAGTCCAGCCTATCTCAGCCCAAAGGGGATGGCTATCCGAACCCATGCGACTATCATTGTATAATCGTCCCAGCCATGGTTTGTCTGCAGGAAGAATCTGGTATACATGCGAGCCCCGAATGAAATTGTCGCGACGGTGCCCAGGACCCAGGTCACACTGAGAATAGCATGACGCTGATCGTAGTTAGACATGGTACAGCAACATGTATTCGAAGTTTTTTCGTTGAAAATGCGGAAACTTTACTCCCAGCCCCAACAAGACAATGGGGAAAATAAGGATCGAAAATTCTTTAAATCATCCAAACTAAGAAATACACCAAGAAGGATTTGAAGAAGAACCGATGTGGACCTCGACTTTTCTCCATGATCCCTGACGAACATACTCTGTGCATCGCTGTTGAACAACGCTTGTCAGGGGTGCTCGTGGGTCTCAGACAGCAGATGGTGAATCCTTCGCGCCGTTTATCACTAGCTAGTGGTCTTCGGTTACCGTCCGCAGTCGCCAAGTGCCTGGGATTCATTGAAGCAACATAATACTAAAGTAGCGCAAAGGGCCGTGCGAATATGTCGATACTATCTAGGTAGGATAGTAACTCAGAACCAATACTTTCAGCATCATCAACAAAGTAACGGCCATAGGCGACCAGCATAGGTAGCCAGAAGTATTCAAAGCCCTTCTTTTTTCTAGTGTTAACTAGGAAAAGTATTTCTTGTATGTCTCAGCTAGTCGTATCCACCTGCCAACCATGGAAATATTTGCCTCGTAGGAGCGGATCGCGGAGCCCGGTCCGACGGCCTGGCGCGTGACTTGACTCGTGCACGGCAAATTGACGGATCCACCGTTCAAACGAGGCCGACATCGCTGTCATCCTTCACCATTTCCATTCGTTAATCTTTACCAATCTTGTTTGGTGCATCTACACAGTACACGATTTACACGATTCTTGAGACGGGACGCCTTTGGCTCCTCTGAACAGCGTTCCTGGTGGAGTAATTGATCCTAGTGAATAAAGATTCCCTCCCTCAACTAGTATTTGGCTGGAGTCCATCTAAATGAATTCTTTTTGTACCAGTACAAAGGAGATGGCTAACAAAGGTCCTTTAGGTGCTTCTTCGTGAAGGAGAATCGAGTTGTGGTAATGGCATGACATTAGGATCACCCAATCACCCAACAAATAGAGCCTATTGCCAACAGTACCTTGGTAGTTCGGTAGTCACGAATGTCAAGCGGCTCCTGACAGTATCGTCTCCACTTCGATCAGCATCACGGAAGAGATGCGCTCCATTTGCCAACCACGTTGTTACTTGATACGGTATTAGTAATATCCACAACGTGGGTAATCTCCAGATTTGGAGTTGGGGCCAAATTGTGGATTTATTTCGGCTCATTAGGCGGGATTCAGAGATATGGGATTTCAAAGATATCAACCTTACAACGGCCCAAACAGGGATGCCACATAGTGCTGACCCATCGACTAAATCGTACATTGCATATTATATATGGTCAAGGCAGACGCGATAATGGGCATCCTTGCTGGGTTCGGAGAGTCCTGGCTAAACTTCCAGGTTGCTGCTTCATTACTTGCAGGACTGGTTGTTGCAGCTGTTCTGACCATCGCTCCCTATGCCTTCGCAAGCTCGCGGCCGAAAGGCTTCCCGCCTGGTCCGCCCACGAAACCGTTCTTAGGGAACCTTCATCTGATACCCGCTTCGAAGTCTTTCACAGTGTATGTGCCGAGTCATGGTCGCCTCAAGTCGGCTCGGAGGTCATCTACTAACTCCACCGCCAGATTCACCAAATGGGCGAAAAGCTACGGCTCTATCATCGGACTCAAGTTCGGTCCTGCCAATGTCGTTGTTCTCAACAATTATAAAGATGTCCAAGAGTAAGCAACCCTGAAGTCCCCTGCCTGCCATATCACCCCACCAGCAAGTCACCACTTACGAACAATTTGCACCATACCACAGGCTTCTGGAGAAACGAGGCTCTATATACTCCTCCCGGCCGCCGAACTACATCGCAAACACCTTGATCTGCCCCAATGACACGCACATCCTATTCGCACCATACGCAGCCGGCTGGAAAGCCTTGCGAAAAGCAGTCCAGGCGCTCTTCGTGCCCCGTGAGATCTCCAACACGCTTCCCATTCAGAACGCCGAAGCCACCCAGACTGCATACGATCTCCTCTGCGATCCGAGCGGATATTACGAACACATCCAACGGTACACCACAGCGGTCATCCTCGCCTCAGTTTTCGGACAGCGTGGGGAGAAATTCCACTCCGCAAAGGTGCAGGCCTTGTACGATGTTCAGAACCGATTCACGGCGCTCCTGGAGCCGGGCGCTACTCCTCCCGTTGACGCGCTTCCGTTTCTGAAATATTTGCCGGAGTTTGCTGCGCCGTGGAAGGTTGCGGCGAAAAACATTCGACGGGACCAGCACTCGTTGTATTTCCGACTATTGACAGAGACAAAACAGCGGATGGAGCAGGGCAAAAGTACCGGTTGCTTCATGGAAAAGTTGATTGAGAACCAGCATAAGAGCGGGCTGGACGACGAACATATAGCGTATCTTGGTGGCATTTTAATGGAAGCCGGCTCTGACACTACCTCGTCGACTCTATTATCTTTCCTGCTGGGCGTCATGCAAGATCAGAATGTGCTTCGCCAGGCACAGGATGACGTCGATCGGTGCTGCGGAACTGACAGATCTCCGGGACCTGACGACTTGGGCTCGTTGCCGTATATCGAAGCTTGCATGCTCGAGGTGAACAATAAACGCATTTCCTTGTTGACGTACTGCTTTGCTGACGCCTCATTTGTAACAGACGCTCCGCTGGCGCCCGGTGGCAGCAGGAGGAATCCCGCACATGCTCACACAGACAGACACGTATAAGACTACGTCTTCCCCGCTGGAACCATCTTCTTCGCAAACAGCTGGGCCATCCATCATGATGAGAGCGAGTACTCTGAGCCGCAAAAGTTCAACCCGAACCGCTGGCTAGACAACAAGTACGGCACGATCGACAACGACACCGCGCGCTACGAGAGCGAGCAGCGCAAACTCACGTACTCGTGGGGAAACGGACGGCGCATCTGCTCTGGCCAAAAATTGGCCGAGAACTCGCTGCGGCTCGTAATTGCTAAGATGGTGTGGGCATTTGATATCGATATCCAGCCAGGGAAGAGTGCGGAGGTGGATGATTCGCCGCTGACGGCGTACCAGGGCGGGTTCCTCATCGCGCCGAATAAATTCCCTGTCCGACTTCGACCACGGTCAAATAAGCATGCCGATGTTGTGAAGAAGGAGTTCGGTGATATGAGGCCTTTTTTCGACAAGTTTCAAGCTTTATAGTTATGGAATGATGTCAAAGATTGTTAGATTAGGTCGGATGTACTAGGATGCCCAATTCTCAATGCAACAATCATGGTTATTGTCACCTTCTGCTTTGAAAGACTAGCTCTTTGAGTCAGCTGTAGCAAAGTTTTTGGATTCGGGAACTATTGATGGAATATGAGCAAATATGGCTAGAACTAATATAGACTAGGTCCAGCTCCAGCTCCATAGTGTCGATACGTTAAGTGCGACGAAACCCCCTGAATATGCAACAACTGCAAATCTACCGGCCGTAAATGCGATGGTTATGATCTGCATCGCTTGTCGATTAAGAGGCAAGCTCTTACCTTTACGCAAGGTATATACCCTCCCCCTGACTACTACGGACGAGCGACGATGCTTTTCATACGTTAGGCATTGCTCCATTTCAGGCCTCGGGACTTTCTTCGACTCTCCTCTCTGGCAGAGAATCACCTCGCAGATTAGCCATGTCGACCCTGTTGTGTACCATGCCGCTAATATGCTCGGTGCCGAGGTACTGATGCGCTTCAACTCCAGAGTCTTGGGCAGATCCTCAGTCTAAAGACCTGTCTCTTCAAAGACCCACTACCTGAAAGCTTGACACCAAAATACATAACCCTGTTGTCGGCGCATCAAACGCTTCTAACCAAGTTTTCTGATCGGCCAACATTTACTTGGGACTACGGCGTCGTCCCGGGCTTGTGGGTGGTGGCCTCGCAATGTCCAGACTACCCAATTCGCTTGCAAGCAATCCACACTTTGCAGACCTGGATGCACTGTGAGGGGATCATTAATTCTAATGTCGTCGTCTCGACGGCTTTGGAATGTCTGAAGGCAGAATTACGGTTTCGTGGTCAACCAGCCAGCTCGATATTGATGCTGACACGGAAGAGGAGCTGTCCAGGTTTCTGCTCGACACGTTAATGTCGACGCAGCAGGTAACGAGCTGGTCATTCATTCGCGGAACTGTTCTGCTTCGGAGATATACTTAAGAGTGGACATTTACGTTCAAAAGCATATCTCATCATCGTTCATGTCTACGTGGATAAACTATGTAAACGATGATGCCGACTTGATCCTATCGTTCGCCTTTCAACAATAATTCCGGATTCAGTGTAACATAGCCTCAAACAGAGCAGTAGCTTGTCCCGCTGATTTCTCGTTCCAGGCCTTTACCACCTTAAATCCAGCCTTTTCCAAAAGAGCCACCCATTCCTTCTCAGTTCGTTCCAAGGAGGAGAATATCTCCATCATATGGATATCGAGTGTCGCCGCAAGCGGAGGGACACTGAGACTGTCGGACATTGTATGTTCGTGGACGAGCAAAACAGAGTCCTCTGCCATGGCATCCCGGATGCGTGCAAGAGCATCAAGAGCTTGCTTATCCGGGAAATCATGTAAGACGGTTCTCATATAATACGCCCTGGCACCGCTAATAGGTTGTGGCTCGAACATGTTGTAGCCAATAGCCATAATCCCTTCGGACAGAGGTTCCTTAATAGTGTTAATTACCTGAGGGAGATCCTGTAAGACAAGCTTGCCCGGGAGGTCTGGAAATCGCCTCTTAAACGCTGTGATATCGTGTCCCACGCCTCCACCAATATCAACCAGCAAAACGCGGTCCGGGATAACGCGTAGCTTTTCCTGTACCGGATAAAATTCGAACCAGTCTGCGCCGCGATACTTTTGGGTTCTTGTCATAACCGAGTTGAAAACCTCTTGTTCTGCGGGATTTTGGCTAAGCCATTCAAAGTAATGGCTCTTAGTGTTGTAGGCGAGCTGAAAGGGGGCATCATAAGCGTCTTCTGGGTTCTTGTAGCCATTCAATTCGAAGTAATCAAAGAGTTTCGCAGTTACCTGCATGTTGACATGGCTGAACTCTATTATAAGTACTAACCTCAACATAAAGACAGCCTGAAATACCTACAAATGCTTGATCATATCCCCTGCAACTGATCCGTTTCCGAATACCATTGCCAGTGGCAGAGGCTTATATGTCTCACTCGCGGTTTGTTTGAAGATATCATGAGCAGACAGAAAACGCATGATACGTTCTACGGGATAGTCAGTATGATCCCCCTTCCACGTCAGAATAGAGCACCTACTCAGGAGCTTCTCGTCCCCTTTGACTTTCGAGGACAACTCTTTCAGGGACATCTCTTCGCCTTTAGATTCAACGAACGCATCAAAGACCCCCATGCCCTGGGCTATCCGGATGACGACGATACCATAGTGCTACCCAAGTTCATATTAGTGATCTCTTCAGTAAGACATATAATACAGGTTGGTCAAGTCTGGAGGAGCATACCGAGAAACAAAACCGTTGAATAGGCATGTGGGCAGGTTCTAGTGCTGCTTGCAGTTCGCTGATAACCCCCAGAAGTTGATTGCGCTCGGCATCTTGGATCTCGTCTGGAGGTGGGAGGTTTGACAGAGCGGACTTTAGGGTAGAAGTCAGATCGGAGAGTACACTTGTCATAGTTGCAGTTGTAAACTGGAAGAATCAGGCTGACTATGTTTGAGGAGAGTAGGTAGCTGGATGGAGGAGACTTTCGGCCGTCTTTATAGCCTGCTTTGTCCTACTGCTCTGGGTATCTTTGCACAAATGAAATCATGACCTTGTAGCTCAGCGGTTGAGCAAGTCCAGGCATCTGCCAATAAGGCTACCAAGGCTGTGCTAAATCTAAGCTAATTCTTTAGTCCGCCGAATCCTCCACGATTCAGCAAATCAAACTGTTTCACATTATACAATAACGGCACGTCCCATCACTCAATATCCAATGAAAGTTTCTACTTATTTTATCCACTGAATCCATCAGATCCATCATCCACCTCGCCCAATTCACTCGAGCAACCGTCCTGTGTCTCACAGCCCTGCCCCTCCTTGAGAGTTGGCCGCTCAGCGACTGGGTATCGAACCGACGAGGTCTCTATCAGACCGTTGACTGTTAAGCGCTAACCTGACTTTCAACTTCAGTCGATCAACCTCGGACAGTTGCTCAAGCCTTCTCATGGTTTTACAACCATTCTCTTCTTTCGCTATCGGTACACTGTAGAGCTGGATAAAGTCGTTATCCTCAAGCCCTTCTGAACGGGTCCATATCCGACCTTACTTGCTCCAATAACCGGGTCACTTTTTCTTCAAGGAGGCGAATTTTTTCGTTTTCTGTTCTTTCTATCATACCAATGTTTTCATTTTTCTGCTAACTGCGCGTATCCAAACACACTTGGCAAATTTTTCGAAAGGAAATTGGTGCTGAACATAAATCTTTCACGGCATTTTTGGGTCTCCGTCATCTATTGCGGCAAACTTCTTCGACTTCCCCATTGCCTTTATATAAGCGTAATCTTTCTAGTTCGCTTTGCCCTATTTCGAGATGAGATTTCTTCTCATGCATTTGCCATTCAATCCGGGACCTCGGTGCAGCCAGCTTCATCTTTAGCTCTTCAGGGAAGAGGAAAATCAAGTCGTCCTTAAGAAGTTGACTGCACTCATTAAGATGATTATTGAGGTTGTGAAGGAAAACGGGCAACACCACTATCAGCTACAAAAAAGGGGCCAACAAGTTGGTTATTTTGAAGAATATTGAAGGATGGGCAATGCTGTTCAAATGACCTCTACTCTAAGTTTGAGGAGAGTAGCAAGCATTCTCATCCAGAGGAGAAGGAGGGAGTTTCTATTTGTGGAGTCGGACACCTGTAAGGCGGTTCCTATCTCAGTGTTCTGAACAAGCCTTATATTTTGCGTTAGGGGTTTAAAAGCAAGTAGTGTAGGAATATCGCTCTCCTAATTACTAGAGAGTATGTAAGATCTCAATTAGTAGCGACTAAAAGAAGACGAATAAATTATGGTATATCCAAAGCCACAGAGCGTAATAACTGCTTGGACATATATTGAAGAAGTTGAGGGATATACAGGAAAGGAAAGTATGACAGGGTCAAGGAAGCTTCAGCTATTGTGGTCCACATAAGTATAGGAGACGGGATAGCTAAAGGGATGGAAAGGCATTATGGGAAGTTCCTTCTCTGTAACATAAATGCTTTGAGGGCAAGCATTATCAATCAACTTAAGCCAGGCGGAAGACATTCTATTCACCGCCTCGTTTCCCGCCCTAGTTTAGACAGGCAGTATTTCAATTAAGAAGACGACAGGATTAATACGTGCATACCTAAGTTTTCTTACCATCACACCAACCCACCCAGTCCTTTCCTTTAGCTTTTTCTAGCTGGATCATACATACAACATGAAACCTTATTGACCAATTCACCAGCAATCCCATTATAAGAAACTCCAGACACCATGGCACTCAGTGAAATCAATTTGAAACGATTGTTGACAGGCGTGGGATTGTTGCTCCTAACTGCCTTCTACTCACCAGCTTTCCTGTTAACACTGGCCCCAGTGTATGGAGCTGTTCCTCCTACCATCTTCCATAGCTATGGACTTGCAATTGCTGCAGCATGCGGATGGTTTCTGAAAGACCGGCTCCAGCAAATTTCTCGCCGACAAGCAATTTTCTTGGTTCCTGTGCTCGCATTCTGGGTCCCCACGATTCAATATGTCTTGTTCCAGATGAGCTCATCATTCGGAAATCCAACTGGACCTATTGTCACGGAAATATTTGCCTTCTACCCATTGGTCATTCTCTCGGTGGGATGCGCTGCCAAATTGATTCAGTCTGGTTCAAATCTTGCTCGTCATGGAGATGTGGTAGCTGAGCATGTCCCTCTCCTCGGCTCATATATTATTTACTCAGTTGGGGAGAACTTCGCGCACTTCTTCATTTCGGAATGTATCGGGTTTACCTTTTTCTTGACACGTTCGGGTCTGCAGTTTCTGCTTGCAATCTTGTATTCGGCCCTCGTTCCATCGAAGTGGATCGCTCTTGCTATTCCATCTATCCTTTTCTCACTCACTTCCAATGTGCATGTTCCATTGGGTGCATTGACTGGAGTGTTGAATTCCGCCATTCAGACGGAGGGCTATACCATGCTGGCTCGCCAGGACTCTTCAACTGGCTATATCTCAGTACTGGAGAACAATAACGAAGGATTCCGTGTCATGAGATGTGATCACAGTCTCCTTGGTGGGGAGTGGACGCAGATGCCTGCGAATTATAATCCCATCGTCAGGGATCCCGTCTACTCTGTATTCGTGATGTTGGAAGCTGTTCGACTGGTTGAGCCCGAGCACGGCGAGCCTAGGAATGATAAAAACAGCAAAGCACTTGTCATGTAAGACTTATGCACTCTCGGTGAATATATCATGTCCTAACAAATTTACAGCGGACTCGGCGTTGGAAGTACCCCAGCGGCTCTCATAAACCATGGAATTGAAACGACAATCGTCGAGATTGATCCTGTCGTGCATCAATTCGCTACTCAATTCTTCCACCTGCCGGCTAACCACATCGCGGCCATTGAAGACGCAACGACATTCGTCGAGCGCTCTCGGAACTCTCCTAAATACGATTACATCGTCCACGACGTCTTCACAGGTGGCGCCGAGCCAGCTGAGCTATTCACATTCGAGTTTCTAAGTGGACTGGACTCACTACTCAAACCTGACGGTGCTATCGCCATCGTAAGCCCTCCATTCCACTCCACCCCAACTATTACTCCATACTAAAAATAAGCAGAACTACGCTGGAGATATCACACTCCCATCTGCCCGGCTGATCGTCCGAACAATCCAATACGTCTTCCCAACCTGCCGCATCTTCCGCGAAAACGCCGACTCATCCGACAACTTCATTAACATGATCATCTTCTGCAAGAAATCTTCCGCCACCCCACTACGATTCAGAGATCCGGTTCCCGCCGACTTCCTGGGCAGTAAATCCCGCGAGGCATATCTGATGCCGAAGCACGAGATCAACCCTGCGATCTTTGAGGGTATTGAGAAGGGCGGTCGGCATGTTCTGAGGAAGAATGAGATTGCTCGTTTGAGAAAGTTCCAAGATCGGAATGCTATTGCTCACTGGAGGATTATGAGAGAGGTTGTGCCGGATAAGGTCTGGGAGAACTGGTAGATTGGTCGGTCGAATTTGGGAGGAATAAAAATGGAAGACATGGTTTCTTCGAAGTTGTATATTATTTTTACACCGTCTTTGGCTGGTCCATGGAGCTGTGCAGTTTGTTGTTCTCCCCATTATTACTTAGAGCTCCTAATGCATCGGAGACCAAGCCATAATACAAAAGCTATCATTTATCATGTGTGACTTAAAGCAGCTGGGATTACTGAAATATAATTTGTCAGCTCAGAAGTATTGGATTATTCTAAATAAAGAAAGCGCTGAAATACTTCAGTATGATGAAAGGAAAACCGGGTAGGATTCCAAAGGTTCCAATACTCCACAAACAGGATATCCTGCATATCATTGACATTAAGCCCAATCTAAGCCAACCATGGATTCGATCATAGTGGCAGGGGTGATTTCTTGCAAGGTTGTGATTAGCCCCTCTCAAAGAGGGGATACTACCAATTGCTCCGCATCTTACATATATCGGATGCGTCCCCCATTCATTTACCTCAAGCTAAAGAATCCTTTCTATAACAATCCATCACCAAAACCAGACAACCAAAATGGCCGGAATCGCAATCCTAGGCGCAGGAATCTTCGCCAGAGAAGGTAGACATCTTACTTACATACAACACCATCCCTACTCCTCTTCAGAGTCCCACTAATAATATCTCCCAGAACACCTCCCAGCCCTAATAAAAGCCAAAGCAAATATCCTAGCAGTCTACTCCCGCTCAACAGCCTCAGCCAAGTCCCTAATCGAAGCAGCGAGCAACCTAGGAACCCCAACGTCGCAAATCACCATCTACGCGGACGAACTCAACGCCCAGAACCAAGGTCTCCCGGATCTCTTAGCGAGACAGGACATCAAAGCAGTAGTAATCGCCCTCCCAATCCTGGTCCAACCAGATGTCGTCCGCAAATGCCTGGTATTAGGGAAACACGTGCTCTGCGAGAAACCCATCGCGAAAAATATTCAGTCCGGATTGGATCTAGTAACCGAGTACGAAAGGGATTATCGTCCAAAGGGACTAATCTTCTCAATAGCCGAACAAGCGCGCTTTGATCTCGCTCTTACCCGTGCAAAGGAGTTAGTAGCGAGCGGGAAAATAGGAAAACTAAACCATGTCCACTCGCGTCTCTGGACGAATACCCTGCCCGGCGAGAATAAATGGTACGAGACCGAGTGGCGGAAGAAACCCGAGTATCAGGGAGGTTTCGTCCTTGATGCTGGGGTTCATATGATCGCGTTACTGCGTTTTGTCTCTGGACAGGAAATAACCAAGACGGCTAGTCTTGTCCAACAGGTTTATCCTCATCTTCCGCCGTTGGATACTGTGAATGCGGGGATTATGTTTAGTGGAGGAGCCACGGGGTCGTTGAGTATTAGTTTTGCGTCTTCGAAGAATGCGTCGGAGTATTTGTTTGTTGGGGAGAGTGGGACTGTCAGCGTGAATTGGTCTTGGGGGAAGAATAAGGTTGTTCTTGAGGATAAGCAGGGTAGGACTGTGGTTGAGGAGATTGATGGGCTTGGTGTTGAGGAGGAGGTTAAAGCTTTCCTGATGGCTGTTAGGGATGGGAAGGCGGATCCTAGGGGTGAGATTAGGGAGGCATTGGCTGATGTCGCTGTTATTGAGAGTATCTGTTCGGGGGGTGGGGTTGTTCAGGATTATATGTCATCGGCGAAGCTTTGGTTTTGATTTATGAGCGTTGCTTTTGCAATGCGGAGTGGTTCATGGTGTCAAATGCTGTTTTCTCAGGGATTCTAGGAGATGAATCATAGCATATAATTGCATCCTAGAATGGAAATGATGATTAACTTGGAAGCAATGGCCTGCCATATTTATAAAAATGCATGATATTGTTTCCATAGCTGCGCTAACGAGGTATAAAGTTAAGTAAATGACACTCCCAAAATCAAAAGGGGAATATATCAACATCTCTTAGACTCCGAATCCAGCCCAAAGCCATTTACCTCCGTATTCCATCGAGCACACTGCAAATACTCAGGTACCTAGGCAGTACCATCTGTCGACACATCCAAAGTCCCGAAATATGTACGGTACGAAAGGGAGAGTAAAATACAACCCAGAAATTATTGAAGTTATGCGGATGGACTCCCCCTGGGGCTTCCTCCCGGTTTCTTGACTAAGCCGGCGAAGAAGTTTGCCAGGGCTTGGTTGTGGGCTTTCTCGTCTCCGGCGACAGAGGTCATGGCTTCCTTTCTCTGGGCGCGGCTGGCTTCTCTCTCCTGTTGTCGTGTTGGTCAGACTGCTTTGACAGATTGAGTATTCAGGGCGCTTACCTTGAGTTTCCGTAACATATCATCTGCATCTACTTGGATTCCTCCCATGTTGAATTGTACCGGTCCGATATGTTCATTGACCCGGCCGTTATCATCTAGAGGGGACATCTCCAACTGGGGGGTTGGTTTCGATGCGCGATCTTTCTCATCCTCAGCTTTAAGCTGTTCCAAGACCTCCACTTGCTTAGTTAAGAACGATTGCATATCAGAAGTCTCGACTTCAATCATGTCGCCGTTTTGCTGGCTACCGGGTGGCACCATTGTCGTATCTCGTCTGGGATCTTT
This sequence comes from Aspergillus sclerotialis, assembly GCA_003589665.1. Taxonomy (NCBI): domain Eukaryota; kingdom Fungi; phylum Ascomycota; class Eurotiomycetes; order Eurotiales; family Aspergillaceae; genus Aspergillus; species Aspergillus sclerotialis. Next base: position 31,203 of record MVGC01000061.1, read on the forward strand.
GATCGTTTGTTCGAAGATGGCCACGGCGCTTGACCCATCATCCGCTTCCATCGGCTGGTTGCTTTGGGAATTCTCATCTCCGGATTTAGGAACGCGTGGTTCGGGCGAATCTTGTATTTCAATTGACCAGGCAGTCGATACTCCTTCCATATCGAATCCTTCTCGGATGATCCGAATTTTACCCCATGAATCCCAATTTGCTGGTACTAGAATCTTGTCCCTGTCAATAACGTTATGTTTAAGTGATTGCCGTTTCAGGAGCGAGTGAATTCCGAGGGACGAGTGTATGAGACTTTGTAAGGAGTTCGCTAGGTACGGTGCGCTGTAGATAAGCGATGCGCCATCTATTACGACGATCAGCAAGTCTCACCAAAAACTTCCAGAAACACTCACGTTTTAGAAGAATCGTCCTCATAAATTGGAGGATGAAATCGAACTCCTCTTCATGCCAGCCATGATCCTTCTCCAGCTTCTCTATCTTATCGGCCTGTAAAAATCAACCTGTAAACAGCTGTATCTCACTCAGATGAAAAATATCGCACTTACCCCTTGGCAGACGACACACATGGGAATCCCTAGTCCTTCATCCCACTCACCAGGTCCCAGAGGTATTGTGACTGGGCCCCCAGAACTCGTCAATCCACCTGTTCCAGCAGAGTTAGGGTCCATGCCTCTCTTTCTGTCCCGCCATTCGGTCATGGTTTCCTCCATAACTACCTTCGTCTCATCGTCAAGCGAGACGAGTATGTGTCGTAAGAAGCGGACCCATTCTCTTAGTCGCCGAACCCAAGTCCATGGATCCGACCAATCCATTAAAATTACAACCAACGTCTCCGGGACACTCTTAGGGGTTAGAAGCGGTTTGAGGAGTGGTGCGAAAGAGAGCGAAGGTTCGGAAAGAAGGTACGTCGAGACACGTGCGAGGGTATCTTCAGTAAGATAATATTAGTCTCGATTACAAAACGAAGCGAACATGTACGAGCAACGAAATTTCGAAGGGAAATGTGTTCATACCTTCCTGGTCAGCATCCAGAACATCCTGATATGTGTATCCTAAAGCAAATTGATTGGCGATAGGCGGTATCCGTCCTCTTCGCTTGTCATTCGACAAGCTCGGGTCCGTATTATTCGCAGAAAGAGTCTCCAGGAATTCCCTCTGGCTCTCGGGCGTGCCACCTGCTCATGAACATCAGCAAAAGAACACAATGTTCGCAGTTTATGGTCGCAGAAAACACGGGGACACCGCAAAGTATCCACTAGAGTATAACGAACCTAATATCAAGAGATTCTTCTCCGGCAAGCGCTTCCCATTGGCGACACTATCCAGCATCGAAGACCAAATATTCTTTTTGGGGCCATCTTTGCTAGACGGCCGACTGTTGTTCCCAGAACCAGCCTTGAAGCCAGGGCCGTTATTTGACATAGACATTGCCTTTCAAAGTTCGACCATGCCTCAGTCTTTGTTAACCATTCCAATCCGTAGAAGGTTTTGTATGTATGAGAGCTCTGCGACCTTTGACGCGTGACTTGAAATTGTTGATATTGGTATAGCGGCGGAGAATCAGGGGAACTCCCAAACGGGCGCGGGGACAGATGAGGCGGATTAAAAAGCTTGCGGATACTCTGGACCACTCTAAATATTAATTCGCTTAGAAGTAGATAGTGGTCCCAAGCTGGTAGGCATCGAATTCCGTGACAAGGAGAGGATAGAAGGAGGTGAGGGAGATCCCTGTAAACAATTAAGCAATCTCCGGTCGGGTGGGACCTGGCGCGGAGCCCGTGATTCCTTAACTTTTCTTCGCCTACTAGAATACTGTACTTCTTGCACTTACCTTACACCACACCTTCTGGTGAGATTCTTGTTTTTGAAATCTCAACTAAGATGAATAATATTCGCCAGATTCAATCGCTTAATAAACGCGAGCTTGAAAACGCCGTGTTAGTTCGCCCTGCTTAAACCTGTCGACAGCTGGCCTATACCAGTCTGCTAACTGTGAAAACAATATCTAGACCCCCCGAAGCTTCATGGCATGCAGACTATCGAGATACGGCCTATATCTACATTGGTGGTCTACCATTTGACCTTTCCGAAGGCGATATCATTGCCATCTTCTCACAATTCGGCGAACCAGTTCATCTCAACCTCGTTCGCGACAAAGAGACGGGAAAGAGCCGTGGATTCGCTTTTCTGAAGTATGAGGATCAACGCAGTACAGATTTGGCCGTGGATAACCTGAGCGGTGCCACAGTTCTGGGGAGGATGCTTCGAGTGGATCATACGAGGTACAAGAAACGCGACGAGGAAGAGGAGGAAGATAACGTTGCGAAATTGATGGGTGATGCGCCTGCAGGAGATGATGAAAAGCGGAGACGAAAGAGGAGAGGTGGTAGTGAGGATGAGCCCCGGAGTCGACCCTTGCTTAAAGAGGAAATTGAGTTGGAGAAGCTGTTACGCGATCACGACGAAGAAGACCCAATGAAGGAATTCCTGATCCAGGAGAAAAAGGAAGAAGTTGCGCTTGCTCTGGAAAGGATGGCAAAAAGTGAAAAGAAGTCGCGAAGGCGTGATGATAGTCGTGAGAGGTCTAGTCGTCATCACCGTCATCATCGCCGAAGGCATAGTGAGGATAGGTCTCGCTCCAGGGAAAGGAGTCACCGCCACCGTCGGTCACCGTCGGTGGAGAGGAGGTCCCGTAGAGACAAATCACCATCGAGGAGAGAGAGGTTTTACAGAGATACGCATAGATCGCAGGAGACATCACGATCTCCTGAATCGCGGCGACATCGTGATAGACGTGGACATCGCCGATGAAGATTAATCTTTGCAAATATCTCATCATATTATCCTAGATATTTCCTATTCTACTACGCATCCAAAAGAGCAACTGCGTGTGACCTCATCCAACAGACAAGAAATCAGATCGGTCCAGCTATCTCTGGGGTATCAACGGCCAACATATGGCTTCATTCCGGGTCATATCATCCACCAACGTGGCGGAAGGTATTCCTCCAACTTTGCGTCTCAGTATTCAAAACTGGCGCAGAAAAAATTCGAATTCATCCAGCAATGGATACCGTTGACCTGAGAAGGAACGCTTTAATTAGGAATCAATAACAAACCTCGTCTGAACGAGAAATTTGTTTCAGCCCCCACCCAAATATCGCTTCCAACCATCCCTAACACAGTACCGCTTCCCATCATCACCTTCACCGAGAATGAACTTTTCCCAGCGTCCTCCCCTTCCTGAACCGATGACAAGAATAGTCCTGTCGTCGGACCAGCCTATTATGCCCTTTTGCAGGCGTCCAAGGGAGGTTCCAAGAGGGGGTAAGTAAAGCGAGCCAGGCGGTGACTCGTCACCGATTTCAAAGTGTGCACTTGCAAATGAATAGATATCAGAGAAGACTCTTGGGAGCAAGGGTAACTTGCCGAGAACACCCCATTTGTGATTGGTCTCTTCGGATGGCGACGATGGAGACTGGCTACGGTGCGGTGGATTCCGTGGATGGGGAAGATCGAAAACATGGAGGGTAGACTTGTCAGATGTAACAGCTAGTAAATTGTTTGAGGGCGAAATGGCTAAAGAAAATATCACTGCATGATCTACACCTCGTCGTAATTCAGCTGTTTTCGTGCAGTTACTTGTAGAAAATACCCGGATTAGAGTGCCCTGTTGGAAATCAATTAGTGGTAAACAGAGATGGTGGTAGACTGGACTTACTGCTTCACTTGCTGTCGCCAACACCTCTCCATCAGGACTCAGAGTCATGGCCCGCAGCGGCGACGTATGCGCAGGTATGATACTGACATTTCCTGTCTCAAGTTCTACCAGCTGAACTTGGCCAACAGTTCGCCCTGGGAACATAAGCAGCTTTTGTCCCAAGCAAGCTAGTCCCAGTGGGTTATCGCTCGTCTCGAAAACCGAGAGTTTCTCGGGAGGATTGGAAAAAGCGAAAAGATGAATGCTGTTAAGCAAAGCAACAGCAATGCGCGACTTTGTCAGACGGACACCGAGGACAGAAGTGCGGAATTCGAGAGTAATGACTGCTTTTTGCTTTGCGTCGTCCCAGATGACAAGCTTCGGAACACCGTGAGCAAACCTGGACGGACTTCAAACGAGGCCATGCGCACCTTGTTCTGGGGAAACTTCGGTTGTCTTCCTCCACCGACGATGGCCAAATAGTTGGACTGGCCCAACATCTCCACAACTCCGATACCAGCATTGAAATCTATATACGTAGTGGTCAGTCACAGAGGTATGGGACCGGATGAGAGAGCGAATAGCTACCTCTTGAAACTTTCAGCTCGCATGGATCTGCATTAAACACTGTGGGACAAAAGATTATCAGCTTTGTTGTTTGTTGAGACTCGAGATAGCTCGCATGGGTCCGATGACCTACCACAAAACCCAGTATCCAAGCCAACGGAGAAGCAACTGCTGTCATTATTGAAGGTAGAGGAGAGCGACAAAGGCCCCACAGACTCATCAATAACCTGTCGTGTATTCATCTTTGTTGGTTGGTGCCATAAAGCAAAGCGGTAGGCTAAACTTGAAGCAAGGTGGTTCGACTAGAGTATACAGCGACGAGGTTGTATGGCGTGAAGGTTATGTGAAGCCAATAAATAGAAAAGGTATTTGGCTTGGTAGGCGTCAAGGGAGAACCTGAGGGTATGAAGCGGGAACGTCCATAGTTTTGGGCATTCTTCAAAACGGCCTTCTAGAACGTGAGAAACAACGAACGAATCAATGATGAAAGCGTTGGGAGCTTAGCTTTATTGATGCCTTGGGCAGTAAATATAGATACCTCAGGCTGTAACTTACATAAGCATACCCGGTACTGTATCAAATACACCCATGGAAACAACAACCCCTGAGAGGAAGAAGGAAGGACCCATTGACACAGTATTAGGTCATTCCTTAGAAATTCTGTCATATGTGAGTATCAGATTGAGGAGAACCGATTCCTTTTATTAGAATTAAATATAACCAAATTGACAGGTACGTAGAGGGAGGTTCAAGTCAACCAGTTGCAAATACCAGGTGTTTCATTAATTACGGTTCTTTCCAATCTGGAGAAAGCAAATTGAGTCTTGTGATTGGCTCCGAGTCCAGTGACCCCCTTTAACCATTCATTCCCTCTCAGTCAGGAGAAAGTGAGAGAGACAAACTGACAGAGGCCATTCTTCCCTTCCCTCCTCCACCTTCACTCCCTTCTTTCCACCTCCATCCCAGCTCTTCCTCCCCCCCCATTTCTTATTTCTGCCATTCGCTTCTGTTTCTCCTTCTTCCCTACCTTAATCTTTTTCTCTCTTTTTTAATTGTCCTCCTCAATTAGCCCGTCATGTCGTCGGCTTTGAATGCGGTATGTTTTGGTCCTCCCCTTTTCGGCTTCTACCCCCCCAATTTCCCTCACTAAGCCAACTTATGTTACGGCATTTTGGTTTTCTCACTGGTTGAATTCTGTCTCATACTTTAGATAAAGCTACGTCGCAAGAAGAATGTCAAGAAGGGTATCCAGTTTTGCCTGATGGTCTGTGGTGCCAGTGGCACGGGTATGTCCTCCCCGTCGCATTACCTCCAATGCCTAGAAAATATTGACCAAATTGCTTTTTCTGTCCAGGTCGTACAACCTTTGTCAACACCCTCTGTGGAAAGCAAGTTCTTGAGGGCAAGGATGCTGATGATGCTGCCAACGCTCACGTTGAGGAAGGTGTCCACATCAAGCCTGTTACAGTTGGTGAGCTTGCCTTATCCCTTTTGCCGTCGTCCCGCTGCCACTAACTGTACGACGAAGAGTTGGAGTTGGATGATGAAGGCACTCGAATCTCCCTAACTATCGTTGATACCCCTGGATTTGGTGACCAGATTGACAATGAAGCAAGGTATGCCGAATGCCTACCTATTATGTACCCTGATACTCGATATCTAACTTCTTGAAGCTTTGGTGAAATCGTCGGATACCTTGAGCGCCAATACGATGATATTCTCGCGGAAGAGTCACGAATCAAGCGAAACCCCAGATTCAGGGACAACCGTGTGCACGTCCTCCTGTACTTTATCACCCCCACCGGTCACGGCTTGCGTGAGCTGGATATCGAACTGATGAGGCGTCTTTCCCCTCGCGTCAACGTTATTCCCGTCATTGGCAAGGCCGATTCGCTCACACCTGCAGAACTGGCGGAGTCCAAAAAGTTGATCATGGAGGATATCGAGCACTACCGCATTCCAGTCTATAACTTCCCTTATGATATTGAGGAGGATGACGAGGATACTGTGGAAGAGAATGCTGAATTGCGTGGTTTGATGCCATTTGCCATCGTCGGCTCCGATGACTTTGTCGAGATCGACGGTAAGAAAGTACGCGCCAGGCAATACCCTTGGGGTGTGGTGGAGGTTGAAAACCCACGGCACTCAGATTTCTTGGCCATCCGAAGCGCTCTTCTCCATAGCCATCTGGCCGATCTGAAGGAGATCACGCACGACTTCCTCTATGAGAACTATCGTACCGAGAAGCTTAGCAAGAGTGTTGACGGTGCTACTCCGTATGTGCTATCCTACGCGATCAGATATTACCTTGAGAGCTAACAGCATTGTAGGCGAACCCAAGATTCGACGATGAACCCCGAAGATCTAGCATCTCAGTCCGTCCGCCTGAAGGAGGAACAACTCCGTCGCGAGGAGGACAAACTTCGGGAGATTGAACTCAAGGTCCAGCGTGAGATTGCCGAGAAGAGACAGGAGCTGTTGGCTCGTGAGAGCCAACTTAGGGAGATTGAGGCCCGCATGGCACGGGAAGCCAGTCAGGCAACCGAAGATACCAACGGAGGTGCTTAAACATATCATACTCTACTCTGTTGACGACCGGCTCCTACGGCGGGCCACAGTGGGCGGTTTGACACCGTCGATGTGCCCTAATGGAATTTGAGGCACGAAGGAAGTAACTGTCTATGGTGATAATATTAACTGTTTATTCACGTTAATAGCGTTTTTTCTTTTGAAAGGGGATAAGGGGGATCCATGCGATGATTGGCAACTGTTCCTCCCTAGGCTTGTAGAGAGGAAATAGACAAAAGCTGATTAGGATCTGGCTGCTGTTCAACTTCTCTCCCTTGATTTTCTTTGTGATTCTTTTGTTCAATCGAGATATTCGAATTCCTCCCTATGTTGTCAGGTTCAGAAATAGCACCTTTTTAATCATGGACTCTATCTACCTACTGACTGAATCCTGCATTCCTTTTATTTCTTTTTCTTCATGTCTCTTCTCTTGCACTCAATGACGCCTCTCCCAATTTCAAAACCGCAGCAAGATTCCCTCTTTGCCTTTCTTTCCATTTGTTTGTCTGTCTGTCTCGACTTGTCTTTTACATGCCTACTATTCTATGTCTTCCTAGTTGATTTGATTGGTAGTTAAATGAGGAAAAGTACTTACCATTAACTCTATTATACACCTGTTTGTTGATTTGGTCTTGTGTGTAGCTTGCCGGTGGGCTGGTTTGATATATATATTGCCCACTGTAGCAAACATTTATCATCTTGCTTCGGTATGTATTTACTTTCGAGTAGACTAAATAAACACAAGAGACAGGTCTAATTCAAATAAGTAAATAAGTAATCCATTCGTTTACATTATTTATCGATTCAATGTTTGCTTTATGTATTTTTTCATCCCGATCAACCAACCCACACCCTATACGTTCGTTCCAGCGAAGAGAAACAACAAAAACAAGTAGAGACCCGAGGATAGGATGGATCAACAGACGTGGTTGGTATTGGGCTTCATTCATTGTACACAGTAGAAAAATGAAGAAGACATGCATGTAAATGGAATCAAGCCAAATCAAATCAGTCAATCATCTTAGCCGACAGACAGAGACACAAAATAAGTAGAGACAAAACATGGAGGTATTAGAAAAGACATGGTGGACATGCCAAGTGAGGTCAGATCAGTCAATCATCAGGGATTCCGGTTAAGAGAGAGAGATGCGTCGCCGAGATAAAATCAAATCAGGGACATGGTCTAAAAGACAACTCAAAAGAAGAAAGGATTTGATATCAAGAATTCCGCCTTCGGCGTATGGTTTTAATGATGGGGCTTGTTCCAGAAATCCAAGCTGGCTACCACGTCCTCGCCGGTTTCGTCTTCGTAGGCGTATAGTATCTGCAGGATGTCAGAGGGGAATCCGACTGGCGAAATAAGTGTGACTTACCTCTCTGGTGGAGGAATGCAACATGCGAATGTTCTTTCCAGTCATGATGTGGATCAATTCGCTTGTTTCGATATGCCTGATCTCTATAAAATTCGGCTCGAAGGAAAGGATGTATGGGTATGAGAGTGCGAATGAATTGGGGTTGCCTTCCCATGAGATCTTCCAATCAGGACGGGCACGCCACCCATTGCGATTGACGAAGAACGAGAAATCGCTGTAATTGAGAAGGAACTCTCCGTTCATCCGCTCGATGTGAATTGGTTTCACATTTTCTTTTCGTGCAACAAAGTCAAGTGACGTGTCGGCCTGATCCAGCAGCGACTGCGTCTCTGTGGTCTCCAAGCTCACGACCTCGAAGCCACGAGCGCAGCCGACACAGAGTGTTGAACGGAGGAAGTGAATGGAGGAAGACTCAGCTGGGATGTAATATTCCTATGGAGATATTAGCTAAGTAAATAGAACAGCTGAGAAGAATAGATACCTTGAAAGGCTTCAGAGTGTCCTGACCGCTCTGGAACATTTTGCTAACAGCAGATTTTTTCTTTCCCTTGGCGAGGTTGTCCATGGGCTCGTAAACCTTGATCGTTGTTGACAGTGCTGAAGTCTTTACAGAACAGACGAGGTGACGGCCGAGGCCAATACCGGCCTTGAAGAAGTTTGCATGGCCTTGAATTTTCTTTGGTCGTTTGGCCAACGCATTCTGGCCCTCAACAGCTTCAAGAGCATCCATCGGATAAGAGTAGAGGGTTTTGTTGGCCAGTACCAGAAGCAGCTGATACTCTTCTAAGGTGTCGATCTGGGTAACCTGGCTGATGTCGAGAACTCTCCTCGGTTTCGCAGACTTGTCCTTAGGCCATCGTTCTGACACGTAAATGCCGCTGTCCGTGCCATATACTAATTTCCTGCCACCATCTACAACACTGTGAGTACCAAGTGAAGTTAGAAGATATCAATGAGAACTTACCAACTGGAACAAGACAATTTACCCGATTGGCAGTGGTGAAGAACCTGTCACACAGGATAGTCTTGTTATAAAAATTGCTATTTCGCTCCCTGAGCTTCCTCTGCTGTTCCTCCACCATTTCAATAAACTTCCTCCTTTGCGTGGGTGATGTAGCAAAGAGAGTGTGCTCATAACCACCTTTTCCAAGATGTTTGAAGGTAATAGGAAGCCCATCTTTGGTGGTAGGCGGATTTGCTACAGCTTTGTTGGCAAGTAAACTAGACGATGGCCTTTTGGAAATCCCAAGCCTCGGAATCACTTCATCCATTTGGGTGATGACCAATAACTCCAGTGGAATCGGTTTCCTATAGACTCGATACTCCTCGCGTTTGTTCACAACCTTTATCCTGACCAGCAGTACTGCATGGTCAAAGAGATATGCTGTAACCTCAGAGTTATCCGTTGGTGTCTTCTTGAAAGCCATCTTTGTAAGCATCTGGCGATTCTCCTCTGTGAGTTTCAGATCGACGTAATCTCCAGGTGCGAATTTCAATGATGTGTTCAACTGAACTAAGTTGAAGTGATTCTCGGCTTTTCCACTCTCCGTATTGACTCGTGATAGGAAGTCCTTGATAATATTGATAGCTTTGGGGATATCCTGTTTGTCCGGATTTCCATCCTCCGTGTATTTCACAACTTGTCCGAGAAGGAGTGGATATCTTGCCAGACGGGTTGTTGGCTTAGTCAAGTAACCATTCAATTCCAGCTTCCGTGACTCTTTAAGGCGTTCTGTATCCTCGACGAATTGCGCGAATCCTGCATTGGATGCCTTTTCCTTCTCAAACTCGTACTTCCCATAAAGTTGGTTCGCACCGTATTTTATAAACGGATCAAAACGGGTCACGTGCTGAAGGAAGATATCGCCCACAGTTTTCACGACGTGGCTCTCCTTTTGCCTTATATTCAAGCTTTCGCATAGACCGCTATTAACCTTCAAAACTTCCAAGCAATTCCCGAACACAGTTCGGATAAACTTCTCTCGGCGATGTTCAGGAATTGGGGACGGTTCTTGAGCTCTACCAGAACGCAGTGGTCTCATCCAGAAATCACGGAGATACTCCAGATCCTTGACGAAATCACGCTCAGTGTACATGATTTCGAAAATGACTTCCTGTCGTTTCTTTTCTCGATCATCGACCGTGTCGGAAATCTCCTTCGGGACCATGTTGATCCACAACTTCTGATTGTCATTATCATCGTCGCCGTGTAGGCTGCCCTTAGAAGCAGATGAGCGCAAGATTGGTTGGGGTTTGAGATTTAACCTCGCTTGTTGCTCGAGTCTCCTTGGGCATGCGATTGAGTAGCACAATCTATCGCGGTTGCACGTTGGCGAATAGCACTCTGTCAAGAGTGTGAACACCCCATTAACATCAGAACTAGGAGCTTCCTCTCCCATCGTTTCTTTAAACTGATAAAGCTCACCAGGAGCGTCTCGAAGGCGATGGTCATACGTCACATCGTGGAAAAACTTCTGTGCATCAAGTGCCCGACCCAGGAGGAGAGCCAGGTTTCGATCATTTGTTTTGATTATGTGTGCAATGAGATCAACGGCATCCGCACCAGAGAATGCGTTCTGATACGACAGTCCGTTCTTCTGTCGCTCAGCGAGTGCTATCCTCTCGCGGAAGATATCTGCAACCCGCGAAAGCAAGGCAGGGTAGACCAATGGCACCTTGCTCCGACGAGAATTGTTCGAAACAAGTGTCGTCTGACCGCTGGACTTTTGTGTCGTCTGACTCTGGACGCTTGTGGTTCTATCCGGCAGAACGGTTGACGCCATAGATACAGAGCGCGAATTTGTTGAACTATCACTTGGCGGTCGCGGCTTTCCATTCACACTTGGGACGACCGCAGACTGGGGTTCTGCTTGCGCAGCCGGGGCCTGACCAGAGCTTGACGGAGGTCTTCTATTTGGAATTGTCCGCCCTGCAGTTGTATGGATATGCTCCTGACCTGTAGTGTAAGAGGTCATTGACATCGCACGCTCACTTTGATGCCTTTCTGGGACGGGCCGTCCAAGGGCAGTTGTTGCAGTGCCAGGGTGGTATGGCTGTTGGCGGAAAGCACTCGCAGAGGTATGGTTGAAACTATTAGGAGGCGGTTGATACACTGGTGGTCCACCCATCCGTGCCATAGATCTGGATCTGTAAGCATCCGAGTTCAGGGCAGGCGGCGGCATTGGCCGCGGTTGACCTTTCACGTCTGCGTACGTAGGGCTTGGACTTGGTCTCGAATCCAGTCGTTGGGGCTGAGGATAGGCAAAGCGTCCCGGGTACGGCCGAGGAAGATTCTGTGGAGGAGGCTGAGAGGCCATGGCCGCACCTCCCGGGTAGGCTTGATAGTACCCATTTGGAGGTCCCTGCGTATATCCATTCGGTGTCGGGCGTATTGGGGGTGGCGGCATCCTTTGCATCTGTGGACGCGGTACATTTGATGACATAGTGTGGGCACGGTCCTGTGAAAACTGGGGTGTTTGCGAAGTCATAGTCTGCGAGCGCCCAGGTGGTGGTGCACCGCCGAAGATCTCGGAGAACGCAGCATCGCGCTGAAACGACGAAGGATGGGCGTATGGCCGGTATGCCCGGCCCTGTTGGCCCCCTAAATCGGCCATGGTCTATAATGTACCTGCTTTTCCCGGTTCACGCGGGAGTAGTCACAAAATCCTCAGTGCGTCTGCTGGTTGAAATTTTATGTTCTGACACAAGCGAAGGGTATCGGAAACGGTAGTAGAAGGTGTTCGTAACGCTGCGGGATAATGAATCGAAATCGTCGAGAAAGAGGGGATGAAGAAAAAAATACTCCACAGCCGACAACTGAGGAGAAGAGAATTCAATAAGAAGAATGTAGATCAGAGGTCCTTCGCTATATCATGCCTCAAAAGGTCTAATCGCGTTGCGAGATCAAGGTCTGAGGAGCGACGTCAAGAGTGAGTGAGTGAGTGAGTGGGTGGTGTTTCAACGACCGTAAGTGCGCTAGGAGCCTTGAGCGCAACCGCAAACTAGAGCCCCTGCAGGATCATTCCCTCAGCATCCTTCTCGACCCGGGTGCGAGAATCAAGTCAGGATACAATGAGGGAAGAGAGAAGAGAAAAATAGAGATAAGTAAATGGTGGTAGTAGAGGGGAGAGGGAAAGAGGAGGATATACAGGAGGGAAAGAGAAGAGAGATGGAAAGGGAAAAGGCACGGTTAAGGTTGGGTTGAACAGGCACATGCCAGGCTTCAACGGGATTGGTCAGTTGCTTTTTCTACGGAGACCCAGAACTGCTTCTTGGGTCAACTTCCAATCCCCCCCATCATCTACTCTGTATCTCCCCTCGATCACCTTCAACCTCCTTGTCTCGTCTTGATTTCTTTCGTTTATTTATCCCTTTTAAATAATACTACTCTCTTCCCGGAGTAGTTGTCTTTTTATGTTTTTCTCCTCCCTTACTCTCCCCACGACTCCCTTGGACAGCCTTTCATAATGACGGAAAGCGAGTTGGCTCCCAAGTTCGCTCCGTTCTTTTCCTTTGTAAGTTGCTATCGCTGTATTCCTCTTTCCTTGGAGTGATTTACTGACTATACTAAAGGCTGGGATCGCTGCCGCAGTGAGTACTGTGTGACCTTGACTTTACCCAACCCTCCGCTAACTGAATCGCCCGTTCTCAAGATGATCTTTGGATGTATGTTTTTATGCGCTCCTTGGCCGGATACTCAATTTCAGAACATGGGAAGCTTACAATCTTACAGCACTGGGCGCAGCATATGGAACGGCGAAGTCGGGAATTGGTATCGCAGGTGTCGGGACTTTCAGGTCGGATCTGATTATGAAGGCATGAGATCCCGTGCAACTGCTTAGTGGCTCTCGTTGATCTTTTGCTAACTGAAACAGTCCTTGATTCCGGTTGTTATGTCTGGTATTATTGCAGTCTACGGTCTCGTGATTGCGGTTCTCGTAGCTGGTGATATGAAGCCACCTGCGTCAGGGCAGAATACGAGCTTATATACGTATGTTGACTTCTATGGGCGCTCCAGTGACAATGGTGTTGATTGTATATAAGGGGATTTATGCATCTGGCTTCCGGACTTTCAGTTGGCCTCGCGGGCGTGGCTGCTGGGTATACTATCGGGATAGTTGGCGATGCGGTGAGCTGTCTGGTCCCCTGGAGCTTTGTCCTTTTCTAACAGCTACCTAGGGTGTACGTGCGTACATGCAACAGTCTCGTGTCTATGTCGGAATGATTCTTATATTGATTTTCGGTGAAGTTCTTGGTCTCTACGGGTATGTTTACTGGGAGAAGCAGGATGGCAAAATGCTAACACGCGACAGTCTAATTGTTGGTCTGATCTTAAACTCCAAGACTGCGGATTAAGCATATTATTTCGATTTTCGTTGACATGAATCGTAATTCTCCCAGTCGCCGCAATGATTAGCGGCGCGTCTCCCTTGTTTGGGGGCGTTCTGTACCAATACAAGCTTGGATATCAATGAAGCTGTTGGCACTACTTCGAGGACTTATAGATCTGTATAAATAGAGAGAGAGTGCAACACACGAACTAGCAAGCAAAACCAGCCTATAGAAGGAGAACGAAGTAGAAGTATCTATGGAGAAGAGATATTCCTTAGTCACTAATTCGCATCTCAGCCGTCGGCCCCGCCAAGCGGTAACGTCAGAGTCTCCAGGAGCTGAAGGAAGGAGATCTCTTGTCTTTGTCCCGCAGTCCCTTACCTCTCCGCGTTTTTAACCTTTCCTCCCCTGCGCATGACATTGACTTCACTTTATATTTATCGTCTCACTTGATTTTACTATCTATATACCCCAATTTCCCCAATTGCCCTCGTCTCCTTCTTCCCCGCTGTCCATAGAGACATGATCTCTTGCCATCCCAATGGCTGCAGAAGCTGTCGAACGCTCGGCACATAATCAGCTGCGGGCGTCGTCCGCCCCTCCGATGAATGGCAGGTCCTCTCGAGACGATACCCACGAAAGAGAAAAGCAGATCGTAGCCTCTGCTCGCCAAAGCCAGCTTAGCCCCTTCCGTGTTTCAGACCGTGCGGGGAGGAATTCGAGTGTCTCTGCTCGGAATCTAAGCGTTAGTGATTTCACGCTCTTACGAACGTTGGGTACCGGTACGTCAGAGGCTTCATCTGCAACCTGACCAAGCGCAAAGTTTGATTGGAGCTGGCAGCTGACCTGGTCGGGATATTTAGGTACATTCGCTCGTGTGTGGTTGGCGAGATTTTCCGGTGACGAAAAGAAAGATAGAGTCTATGCGTTGAAGATACTCCGTAAGGCAGATGGTATGAGAAACCTGCTCAGCAGACTCGCTACCTTCCCCCGAAATTGCTAACCGAAGCTTCTGCAACCATGCAGTAATCAAATTAAAGCAAGTCGAACATGTACTCAACGAACGAAAGACACTCGCTTCTGTGTCCGGATACCCTTTTATAACGAACATGATAGCCTCTTTCTCCGACGACCAATGTCTATATATGCTGGTACGGGTCCCTGCAGGGTGGCTGCATAATCCTGGCATTTGCCCACACCCGAAATCTAGACTTCGCCTCCCGAAACAATCTAACATCTGTCTAGCTCGATTACTGCCCTGGCGGCGAAATATTCAGTTACCTGCGCCGTGCGCGGCGATTTAACGAGACGACTACGAAATTCTACGCAGCGGAGATAACAATGACGATCGAATACATGCACGATATAGAGGGCGTCGCGTATCGTGATCTAAAACCGGAGAATATTCTCCTAGATGCAGACGGACATATCAAGCTGGTGGATTTTGGGTTCGCGAAACAGCTCCATGATCGTGAAACTTATACCCTATGCGGGACGCCGGAGTACCTTGCTCCGGAGGTCATTCGGAACAGTGGCCACGGGTTAGCGGTAGATTGGTGGGCATTGGGGATTCTAATCTACGAATTCTTAGTCGGGCAGCCGCCGTTTTGGGATCAGAGCCCGATCCGTCTATACGAGCAGATTGTCGCGGGCAGGTTACGATTTCCTCAGACTATGTCGGGAGCGGCGCAGAATATCATCTCCTTGCTTTGCAAGACTAATCCAACCGAACGACTAGGTTATATATCTGGAGGGTCAGGACGAGTGAAATCACACCCTTTCTTTGAAGGCATTGACTGGGACGATTTGCTGTATCATCGTATTAAAGGGCCGATTATTCCACGAGTCGATCATCCGGCTGACACCGGGAATTTCGAAGAATATCCGGATCCCGAGACGAGACATCAGAATCTTTACACAGATGAGATGAAGAAAAGATATGAATCGCTGTTTAGTGATTTTTAGCCTCCTGGTCACTGTCCTGTTGCTTTCTCTTATGAACGATTTTGATGACCTTTATTCTTCTGTTGTCCCTTTATACCGCAAGATACCGGCGTTGTTGCCCCTGGATATTGATGTTTATCTTTGGCTATGTGTTCAGAGCGTCTTTGTCTGTGTCAGTATAGTTTCAGTTTCTCTATCGGATATATTTCTGTCTTTTTCTACTTTCTTGATTCAACCCTGCCTAATCCCTATCCCTGTTCTCCGCCTTTCTCCCCTTGGATATAGGAGACGGGCCAGTAGCCTTATTTATGGTTGTTTTTATGATCTACGGTATATTGAATATCTTCTGCTACATTCGATGCGACGAACAAATTTTATCCTTTCTTTCCTTCATTTTATGCACTGAAAGCTAAGCACACTAATATCGACATGTTGAGTCTTCTATACAGGTATCTGAGACTGAGAAAGTGTTCAAACTGCGATTACTTTACTCAACGGCACAATACAATAATCAAGACTGGAATAGGATCATAATCATGCATTATATCATCTCATGGACACATAACATAGGTCTATCTAAGGATCTTAGATATAATAACACAAAAACGAGCCCAATATCTGCTAATACTACTGTACAGCGCCAACTGATTCGACCAGCAGGAAGTATATGCAAGACAATGGTCGAGACCAAAGTGAATAGATGAGTATTGTTCCCTATGTAACTGGTTGCCGTAGTAAAATGCAAAGGCTTGCAGAATGAACCCAATTATCGCTCGTTATGGTTTCGTTTCCACCAACGCCTTACACTAATATGATTCCAAGAGGGAAAGAGATAACCTGATTCTAACACCTAGTAACGCCTCTTGGTAATTGAGATGATTAAATACCTAGGTAAGCAGGTAGACAGAAGTTCCTGATTCCGGTTGATCTGTATGAACTAGGTTTATCGGGAAGAGCTTATTCACTGCGAGGGTTGGATAAGATGGAAGTAGGACGTAGATCTGCTGATCTACTATAATGAAGGATCTGTCTTCCAAGTACCTAAATTATGTCAGAATCCATTCAAGAAAGCAAAGTGGTCAGCGATGGGAAGAAAATACCTCCAAAATCATGCTTCACAAACGCCATTGGATCATCTACATCTTGAGCACCCATTTGCTGAACGCCCGGACTAAAGCTGGTAATAGGTAAGACGACCACATCGCCGACTTTCCTGTGTTCGACCTGATTCGTAAAGTCCTCATAGGTAATGTTTCTCGTCTCACCCGGTCGAATATTGAAGTATTCCGGATTATTAAGGTACCGAAAGATCGCGTCGGTCCAGACACCCGGTCCAGTAAACTCGACAATGGTCTTATCTGTCTTGCCATTGGTAAGGAAACCTGCCCTTTTCATGCGCAGTGCGTCTTCGGTTATTGTAGCTACCAAATCGCGGAGAATGGGATGGCCAGGTTTCGCCTGGATAGTCCATTGGCAGAACTGGATCCTGCGGGAGTACCATTTGTGCCAGTCAGGACGATCGGGATCTGCCTCAATTCCCACCACGAATCCAATGGTTGACAAGTCCATCTCTGCGGGTAGCCATTCCGTCGCTGGTTTCAGAGCCGTTGTATCAATGTCACTGTATATTCCCCCACGAGCTAGCAAAACCAGATATCGGAAGAAATCTGCCTTCAATACTGCCAACGGCAGAGCGTCGAATGCTTCGTATACCTCCGGAACTGCCGCGTACAGGTATTTTATAAGATGGCGCTGGGTATCATCGGGGACGACTTCGTGGACAAATCCCGGGTGTAGTTCAGTCCAGCTAGCTTCAGCTACACGCAGCTCTGCATCAAACCACATAGATGCAGGAGTGTACTTCCATGTCTGCCAGATGTATGCGGGGAATTTGGCTTCGAGATCGTAGGGGAATTGGTATCGTAGGCGGTCGCGCAAGGGGGCTAGCGGGGGAGATTTGAGAGGTTGTTGTTGGTTTGTGTCGTGTTTTAGCCTGACATTTTCGTCTGTTGGTTGACCAGCGTGAAGAGGATCGTGAGGTATGTTCGGGGTCGAGGTTGTAGAATACTGCGATGACCGGAGGAAGAAAATGAAGCAGACTAATATGATAGCTGTTATTATGGACTTTCGAAAGGTAAACATTGTCTATGACGGCGGTGGTGTTGTGCACCGGCTTCGGTGGTAAAGGTAAGATCGAATTCGTCGGCAACCCGGATAGTCGCGCAATGGGCGAAAAGTGGACGCCGATGGTCAAAACCAAGCGAAGTATCCAATCCTCTCTCACGTCCAATGTATGAACAAGATCATATCTGCAGAGTGTTGGAAGAGATGATGTAGTGCTAGAAACGGATTAAGCAACGGACCGGGATGCGGTAAGAACTTGAAGTTGGCCAAGTCGGGAGTTAACAAGCCAAGCGCTTATGACTCGGATCGAATTCGGATGTCGAAGGAACCAATTGATCTGCCAAAGGTGCCCTATCTTGTATGCAGTATTGTTGTGCTGGCGGAGAGAGAGTGAGTGGTAGAGGAAAACTGTAAGAACTGAGGGAAACCATAATAAATAATACTTTACGTAACCAACTCGCAAGTGGCGTTTAACTCTCCGTACTTCCCTTGTCCAATTGCATCTGCAATTTACTTTGAATAAATCTGGTCTCAGACCAGTTGGAATGGAGAACTTGGAAAGATTTGATGAGGAGCGGAACATGTACAAGGGTAGAAAACTTTCGACTGGTGGTTTAATCTGTTTGTTACATCACGACGATCTCTTCCAGATCCCTACTCTATCTACCCAATTCGCTGTAGATCACGTATTTCCATCGTATCCCTTTAATCCTCCTTATAGCCTTCTTCTTTAACTTCTCGTCTTTTACTACTACTATAGGTCTATTACTTTACTAACCTCCCTATATTATATATAAGATCTAGAAACCGTTCAACCCTACATATCCCTCACACCTTTCTGGATGGGATGCAGCTTTAGGGCTTGGATAATCCTAGGACATCGCGGGCTTTCAAGGATAGAAATATCCTCTCGTGACGTCCTTATATTCATTTTATTTAATGGACGATTTCGGGTTGTCTTAGTAGTCACAGATCTAGTACCTAGTCCACTTTTTTCCGCTTAAGAAAAAGTGTCTACTGTATTAAAGTGATTTAAGATAATGGCCATTTCTCTTCTTCGATGCTGGGATTCAGCTTAAATACTACTTTATTTCATAGACCAGCTTCCATTGTGAGAGTGTGCGCATATGGACAACCTTTATTCCGTGAGTAGTCGTGATAGATAGTAAAGTGGAGGAAGATGTGGAGTTCAGAAACTTTGGAGGAGACCGTGTCTTTTAAGTACATACGGCGTCAATTCCACCTATACATAATTGACCTTTTGATGAACAGGCACATTGAGTGTGTTTTCCTCATGTTCAACTCCGATGAACGGCACATCTACACCCAGCTAAGTAACCCTAAGCCTGAATCTTCAGTTGGCTTGGTCCCTCAGCTCATCTTTCTTATCCTACGTATGATGACCGATTCTAGATAATTTGACTGCGATCAAAAGGTGACCTAACTCCAGAAGTTGACAGTCTAATGATTTTGCCATCGGACCTCATTCGAACCTTCTCTCGATTTCTGTTAAAGTTCTGCTTCGCTAGCGGACATGCTAAGCCATCTAGCCGGTCGGCGATGCCCTAATCTCTGCCCTATTTGGGGCCTGGACTCGGGCATACCAGTATATCGCTTCGCTTCAGTCTCAAAGACGCTACTTTGTCTGATTTCTTTGATCACGATGTAACATCACTAGTTTTTCTTTCTTTCTACTTTAAATACTGACCTTTTCCAGGACTTCCTATCGTTGGTGTTGAAACAATATCAGGCGTGAATATACACCTGCTTATACCATCACTCCTTTGTCTTGAAAATTTTCTACTACCGTTGTCCAGCCTTTTTGATCTCATTGCAAGGCTGAACTGTAATACTCATATCGGACATCATTAAAGGTTTACTGTGGACTTTTGATATGTCTCCAGTATCTGAAAAGAAAGATGGTGTTGCATTACAGATCGACAGCTGCAGCGATAGCCTACAACTCAAACTATCAACTGAATCCAATTGCTCATTGGAGAAGCCGTCTCCCAGTCCATGGTCTAGAAAGAGGATCGCACTCGCTGCGGCAGCCTCTCTTTTAGGACTTATATCCATTGTCCTCGTCATAGCGCTCCCGATCGTTATACGGCATCGCTCAAACCATCAAGAAATTCCCGATGATGATACAACTTCTGATGATGACTACTCCAATTATAGTAATAAAGAGAACTCGCCAATTCTTGCTCTTGATAATTTTCCTGATCCAGGGCTGCTTCATTTCAACGGTACGTGGCTTGCCTATGGAACCAATACGAAACGCAACGATCCAAATACTACACACGTTCAGGTCGCTACATCACAGGACTTCAAGAACTGGACTAAATTGGATGGCTATGATGCGATGCCTACACTAGGCGGGTGGGAAAGTGGAGTAAACCATTGGGCTCCAGATGTATTTCAGCGTGTAAGTAAAGTCTTATACGGATTCATGTAACCCCAACGCTGACAATGCTATTGTAGGGTGATGGGAAGTTTGTGTTATATTATTCCGGGCAATCAAAAGACTGGGAACGACATCACTGCGTGGGTATGGCTGTATCCGATGGTACAGACCCTATTGGGCCATACATACCAGAACAAAATCCTTTAGCATGCCCACGGAACCACGGTGGTGCTATCGACCCGTCACCTTTCAAAGACGTCGATGGCAAGCTATATGTCACCTACAAGGCTGATGGCGATAGCGTTGGCCTTGGCGGGGACTGCAACAATGGAATAGAGCCACTCGCTCGTGTTCCAATTATGCTACAAGAGGTGAAGAGCGATGGGGTCACTCGTGTTGGCGACCCTGTTCAGATTCTGGACATTAACAAGAGCGACGGTCCTCTTGTGGAAGCGCCGAATATCATCCGAACGGAAAATGGAATGTACTATCTGTTCTTCTCCTCGCATTGTTTCACCTCGCCGAAATATAACGTCAAGTACGCATACTCGAAGTCCCTTAAGGGACCGTACAAGAGAGCTCATAGGGCTCTGTTGAAGACTGGTGATTTCGGTCTCACGTCCCCTGGTGGAGCTACTGTCTCCCATGATGGAACTAAAATGGTCTTCCATGCGAACTGCGGCGAGAAGCGGTGTATGTACGCTACCGATATTAACATCGAACCGGACTCTACAATCACAATAGCTGGTCTCTGAAGGCCGAACGATGTTTGCGACGCCATTCCGTCAACATTGTCTGAGTGAAAAGTTAGAAAGACTAATGTCCTCAATTTCCTTATGGTATTTAGAAAGATTATTTTTGGTTTAACGGCATGTTGACGTTCATGATATATACAATTTGGATCGATTTCAGGTTCGGTTGATAGAGTGGCGTGTTTGGCTTGCAGCGGCATTGGTGAAGCATACAAACCGCATATTCCAAGGTGTTATGGTGTCATTCTATATAGATGGTGATTCAATGATGTTATGATTTCCTACCTGACATTAATAGTTGGTTGATCGATATAACTAGTTAGTTAACTAAATAAGTACTGCCTTATTTATAAGGTGTAAAAGTTACGTAAAAAGCCTATGTCAGAGTCCAACCAATCACCGCCAAAATAGATGACGCCATGTGCTTTCAAGGTAAACGGCGTTCTCCGCTTACGGGATTTGGAAGTTAAATATTATCGCAGCCTCCGCGGCCTTCAACTTGTGTTTTGATGTTTTCGACTCCACTATCGTGACAATGGCCTCCCTCCACGGTGCAGCCAAGTCAGCTTCGCAGCGCCTCAAGTTCGTGAGACTACTAAGACAGAGCGAGAGAGCCACGAGCTTCATCGGAAGGAATCATCAATTCCATCCTGTCTCTCCGATATACACCCGCTCTCTGCACAGCGGCCCTCCTCACAGATCCCAAACATCAACAGCAGCAAAAGATCCATCTAATCCTGCACTCTCCTTCCCTTGTCTCGACGCCCAAGATGCCAAATCTGCCCAGCTTTCTGCTCGATCCCTCGAGTCCGGACCCGAACCCTCATATACCACCGGGCATCATGAGCGATTCCACTGTGAACAGCCCTTATTGTTAGATTGGGGTGGAGTACTTCCGGAATTCGACATTGCCTACGAAACATGGGGTCAATTGAACAAAGACAAGAGTAACGCTATCCTTCTACACACCGGTCTCTCCGCTTCGAGTCACGCCCGTAGCACCGAGGCGAACCCGAAACCGGGCTGGTGGGAGAAATTTATCGGACCAGGCAAACCGTTGAATACAGATAAGTATTATATTATCTGCACGAATCTTCTCGGTGGCTGCTATGGGAGCACGGGGCCTTCATCATTTGACCCATCGGATGGTCAGCGATATGCTACCCGGTTCCCTATCTTGACTGTCGAGGATATGGTGCGGGCTCAGTTCCGTCTTCTTGATGCATTGGGTATACAGAAGATATATGCCTCTGTTGGATCGAGTATGGGCGGAATGCAGAGTCTCGCTGCGGGCGTCTTGTTCCCGGAGAGGATTGAGAAGATCGTTAGTATCAGCGGTTGCGCACGGAGCCATCCGTACAGTGTGGCCATGCGACACACCCAGCGTCAGGTCCTTATGATGGACCCGAAATGGGCGCGTGGATTCTACTATGACTCTATTCCGCCTCATTCGGGAATGAAGCTTGCTCGGGAAATCGCAACAGTCACCTATAGGAGTGGACCGGAGTGGGAGAAGCGATTCGGCCGCAAGCGCGCAGACCCAAGCAAGCAGCCTGCTCTTTGTCCGGATTTCCTCATCGAGACGTATCTCGATCATGCGGGTGAAAAGTTCTGTTTGGAGTATGATCCGAACAGTTTACTTTACGTTTCGAAGGCAATGGATCTGTTCGATCTCGGCTACACCCAGCAGATGGAGACTAAGAAGCGGAGAGCCGGATACGAAGCCAAAATCGCTCAGGGTGGCAAGGACATTCACTCCACTGATGCTGCGTGCAGTCTCACTTTGCCGGAGAAACCCTACGAAGAGCAACCCTCCGTCACGGCTAATACACCTGGCATGGACCAGTCCGTTAACGAGTTCAACTCCGATCCAAACGCTCCTCCGCAGGATCTCATTGCCGGTCTAGCGCCGATGAAAAACCATCCTGTTCTCGTGATGGGTGCTGCAAGTGACATTCTCTTCCCTGCTTGGCAGCAGCGTGAGATTGCAGCGACTCTCCGCGCCGCTGGGAATAAGAATGTCGAGCATATCGAGCTCGGGGAGGATGTTTCGCTGTTCGGTCATGATACTTTCTTGCTGGATTTGAAGAATGTTGGTGGCGCTGTTGAAAAATTCCTGCAATAGTTTTTCAACTCTTTCCTGTGATCTTTTCGGATACCTTATGAAGCAAGCGAGCGAAGTGAAGCGACGAAATGGGTCTGCATTTTTGGCGTTTATATCTTAAGGGAACTAGGCATCTATTCTCCATTCTACTTACTGTACGGTCTATATGCGAGCCTTAATCCAGTTTGACCTTTAAACACTTCTTATCCGACTCATAGTTCCATTTATCTAGCTATCTGAAACACAAACCAACCCGCCCTCAGATTAGCTCTCAGGTTCTCATCGGTTTCCAGGCAAAATATTGGACTGATAACTCCGTGCCGGATACCATGCAACTTTGGCTTTTGGGTGATTCACACTCGTCATTGGGCGGGTACCCTGGTAAGGTAGATTTGAGGATTGGAGTACGCTTCTTGGTGATTTGAGATATGTGGCAAAGAAAAAGTAGTGAGAATAGTAAACCAAGAGGCTAAGCTCTACTATTGAGGTTAGTAATTATGAGACTTTTTGGTGTTTTGAAGACCATGAAGGAAGGGATTCAGTCAAGCATGCATTCATATCTCTTGAATGGTGGAAGGCGAGTCTGAAGGTGATGAGGTGTCAGTGTCATCTCACTGACACACCACAATGAAGTGCATTGAATAGCCCATTCAATCGAATAACAAAGAAACACCAACAATACATTCTGCTCAATACCTCCTCTTTCTTTGTCCATTTTCTACACTATTAGCAAAACAACACATCCTAAAAGTAGTGCCGTAAACCAAGGGGAAAGAAACGATGAGCCAACACTTCAACCATTCGAACCAACCAGTAACCAGCCTTTCAGATTGAAAACTACCTCGAAATTGTCACTCGTCACTGGGTGCTCAACATCGTTACCTTTCAGGAAACAGACGGAGCACGCTGGTCTCGGAGTGCGCGATAATTTTTGTCATCATTTGGCTTTTGGTCTGTGGTTCATGTGAGACGGTCGAAGTGTAGAGGGGACATGTTAGTTCAGTGTGACGGTTTGATGATAGATTGATAGCTGTCTAGACAAGTTCTGAACCTCAGCATTAGAGGGTAGAGTTTAGACAGTAGCATATACACGCTGTCATTCAGGCGGATATGGAAATCGTGTACTTGTAAGAGAAGGAAATAAATGTGATGCATGTTAGACATGGAAAGCGACCAACACCAGAAGCGAAAAGAATCCGGCTTTTGCTAGTCTCTTAGATCTCTGTTCACCCTCGATCACCCACCTAGCAATGTCTCCTTCCACTCGGGGCGAAGCCCTCAAGGGATGGAGTCCATTACTTCAAGTTAAGATTTGAATGAACTTAAGGTGTCCCGAGTAGCTCATTGTGTTTTTGATATCGTCATTGAGACTAGGAAAAGTATCCTTTTCAGTTCTGTGCAGATGTGGTTAGCGAAAGTAGAGGAAAGTAGCATGGCAGATTATCAAGTACCTGGAGCTAACACTTCCTGAACATGTAAAAGAGCAGAAGAGAAGCTCCGTTCTGCCAATCAGTTATGGGATTGACCTTGAATCACGTGCAAAATGCACGTGGATCCACTCGGATTCCTTGATGCAATGCAGTCCAAATCAGCTTGACTTAAAAGCACTCTTTGCCCCGTTATTCAAGATGGTAAGTTTATTCCCTGTCGCCAGCATGGAATTCCCAACCTCCAGACGCTGGTCCTTTTCCGATGACGATTATGAATTTGATTCTGATTTCGAAAGTAGGTACTTCCGACCATCTAATCGAAATCGCAGTCGCAGTTTTGAATCGGATCGGGAAAATTTAAGGCAGGAAGATAAGGAGGAACAAGGAACGTGGGGGAAAATGTCTTCCTGGTTTCAGAACCATGCAAGCTCACATCAGACACAGCTAGCTGCTACGGCGCTGCTGTCGGGAGCTACTGTGGCTGGTGCTATATTCGGCTACCAATCAATGAAACGGCAAGAAGCCGTTCGAGATTTGAAGCAGTCGATACCGGAGGTGAATGAGCGACACCACGCAGAGAAGGTTGGTTTGGTTGTGCCATGGAACTTGAACGGGAGCTGATACACGAATGAAGCTTACAGATTACGGCTCGGCGGCTTCGGGCGCGCCATTGAGCAAAGAAGATGAGCGCGCTGCGGCTCTTGCTCGTAGAGCACAAAAGGGAGACTATGATGATGGTGAGTTTACCTCTGGTTTGGTTATTTAGCCGTTGCTAACTGTTTCCAATCATCTAGAGCTCATACTTGAGCAACTCGCCCGAAATCGCGTATTTCTCACAGACGAAGGCCTTGCAAAACTCCGGTCCTCATATATAATAGTCGTCGGATGCGGTGGTGTCGGATCGCACGCTGCAGCCTCGCTTGCTCGGTCTGGCGTGTCCAAGATCCGACTTATAGACTTTGACCAAGTTACACTATCATCTCTGAATCGACACGCCCTCGCTACTTTAGCCGACGTTGGAACACCGAAAGTACATTGCATTCGAAGAAGACTGGAGCAAATCTCTCCATGGGTCAACTTTGATTGCCGAAATGAGCTTTTTGACAAATCTGCTGCGGATGAGTTACTAGCTCCCTGGACTTTTGCCGGTGCCGACTATGGCCGGAAACCTGATTACGTGCTCGATTGTATCGACAATATTACTTCGAAAGTCGATCTACTGCATTACTGCTATTCGCATTCGATTCCCGTTATCTCTTCCATGGGAGCGGGCTGCAAGTCGGATCCGACGAGTGTTACTATTGGCGATATTTCAATTAGCACAGATGATCGGCTGTCAAAGAGCACACGCCGGCGGTTGAAGGCGCTTGGCGTAAGCTCCGGAATACCAGTGGTGTTCTCGACAGAGAAGCCTGGCCCCGGAAAAGCGAGTCTCCTGCCACTAGCTGAGGAGGAGTTCCAAAAAGGCGAGGTTGGAGAATTGAGTGTGCTTCCCGATTTCCGCGCGCGGATTCTCCCTGTTCTTGGGACGATGCCTGCAGTTTTCGGATACATAGTCGCGAACCACGTCATCTGTGAGATTTCCGGCTACCCGATCGATTACATCCCAGGGCAGCAGAAGGGTAGAGACAAGCTGTACGACAGCGTCTATGCGGCTCTACAGGGCTTTCATGATCGCATGGGGAAGCTAGAAGTCAGTAAGGAGCTCACAGGTCTTCGGCTTCCAATAACAAAGGAAGACGCTGGCTTCCTCGTGGATGATATTTACAGAGGAAAAAGTGTTGTCAGTGGTCTTCCCAGTCGCCTGGTGTTAGTCCATTGGGAACGACCGGTTGGAGGGTTCCGGCCAGACCCAAAGTGGGAAAAGGAAGGACAGAAGTTCATCCCGTTGGAGTTGCATGACTTGGTTTGTATGACCAAGGAAGAGGCTACTCTCCATGAGAAGGAAGTCCTAATTGGCCGAAAGCCAGTACAAGAGGTATATTCTGAAGATGTAATAGAGAGGGTGAAGCAGCGGATGAAAGAGACGGAATGTTATGAGAAATACCGGTGATTTGGATTCGAGGCGTTGACTGTACTGTACAAACATAGATGAGATATGAAATAATTGAAAATATCATGGCATAGATGTTATTCTAAGACGCCCTGATGGTATCAAGTTTACTACAGCAGAAGGATAGATGGGAGAAAATCAACTGTATTTATGCAAAGTCTCTGTCCCTAGTGGGTTGAATAAACCAACGGCTGTCCTGAATGTTGGTTTTGTGGAGATAGTCTAGTCTCTACAAGAGCTTTGACCAAGAGTTGATTCTGCAATGTCTTTGATCTGCAAAAACCGAGAGACTAGTGAAGATCAAGTTATGTCAACTAACAAACAAAACATTAGCACAGCCAGAGCTCTATGAACTGATAGAACATGGCAGACTATGCACCGCAACGTGCCTGAGCCGTAATTAAAGTAAGACATTTGTATAAAAGTAAGCTAATTGCCCAGCACTCCCGAGCAATCCGAGGCGCGTTAGCGCAAGAATTGTTCCATGTGGCTTACTTCTGACTTCTCTCGTTAGGCAGGAGAGTTCTCCTGAAGGTGGTACAACCCCTTCAGATGAGTTCGCATCACCGCCATCTAGTCGCCGTGTAACAAGAGCCTCAGATTTCCTCCACAAGTAAACCGAACCGGTCAAGGTCATGGCGGTCCACCCCGACAATGACAGCATTTATTTCTCAGACGACACCTCCGACGACGGCTTCCACTACGTCGCAAATAACGAGAACAGTCCGTTTCGCCTGACCAGATATTCCCGATCGCTGATCGACTTCGTACGAAACGAGTGGCAGAACTCTGCCAAATACTCCTCCTCCCCTTATAACTCGCCTTCAACGCGTCCGTCTGCTCGACATGGCATCCACGTCGCTGTGTCGCTGATTTCGGCGCCCAGATTCCGTCGCTATGTCTTTGTTTATTTAATTCTACTATTGTCCTTAATTGCGGGTTGGAAATGGGTGCTTTCTCCCCAGCTAGCGGAACATACGTCTCTACTTGTTTCGTTAGGCCCGCAGTCCAAGCTCGCGGCAGGAGGATGGTATGGGACGAATGCATTGCCGGAGCTTGAGAATATCGTGCGCATAAGATCATTGAATCCCAACCTGTTACCTCGACCTATGGAAAATCCAGAAAGTCGAAGACGATTAATCTTCATCGGAGACGTCCACGGATGCAAAGATGAGCGTGCGTACATCTATTTAGATACAACGGGGCCCTACCAATCCCATCTAACCAAGGACCAATAGTAACCGAACTCCTCGAAAAAACCACCTTCAATCCCTCCAACGACCACCTCATCTTCACAGGCGACCTAATAACCCGCGGCCCCGACAGCCTCGGCGTCGTCGACCTAGCCCGGAAACACTCAGCGTCATGCGTACGCGGAAACAACGACGACCAAGTCCTCATACTCCGACACTCAATGCCAGGCTCTAAAGATCTAGACGAGATCTCTAAGTCCCCCGATACAAAGACCAATTCCAAGACCAACAAACCCCTCTCGAAAACAAGCCAGGCTCGCAACCTCGCTCGTCAATTAACCGACGAACAAGCCGAGTGGCTAGATACTTGTCCTGTGATTTTGAAAGTCGGCCAGATCCCTAAAATGGGAGAGGTTGTTGTCGTGCACGCGGGTCTTGTTCCGGGCGTTGAGTTCGAGAAGCAGGATCCTGTTAGCGTAATGAATATGCATAGTATTGATTTGGAGACTCATGTGCCGAGTGCGTCGAGGAAGGGGGTGAAATGGACTAAGGTAGGGAATCAATTACCCGACTGACTCTCTTCTGGTTTGTTGTATATGTGTCTTATGGAATATGCTAATGAACAATTCCAGCTCTTCAATAAAGATCAATCCCTTCTATACTCGAGAATCAAGAATACAGTTGCTGACCCGCTGTCGAAAATGACGACTGTTATTTACGGCCATGATTCGAAGTCTGGTCTTTCTATTAAATCGTATACGAAAGGTCTTGATAGTGGTTGTGTTAATGGTGGGAAGCTTACGGCGTTGGTCATCTCGGATGGAGGGAAGCAGGAGTATGTGCAGGTTCGATGTCGCGATTATCAGGGTAGTAATTTGAGGTGATCTAAGTTGGATTATTTCTTCGGTATGGATGATTGTAAATTGATTGATCAATTGTGAATGATACCGCTGGGGATATCGGTTTGTATATATGGGTGTGGGTTTTATTGATTTGGGCGTTTATTCTGTTGGCATTTGGATAGGTGAATTGAACATTTAAACCCTTTGGTGCTAGGACTCTTTTTATATTCTATTATAAACGCCATCCATCACTGGACTTGAGGATCTGCAATGTGTAACCAACCCTTGCCAACCCAACACCAGCGAATTCACCGCTCATCAAAAGATTTGAGTGGACATCCAACTGATATCGATCCAAAATTTCAAATCTATCAGGATAAATAACCAAAAGAACACATCTATGATACATTCTCATCCCAAGCCGACTGGTTCCAAACCCCATCAGGCTCCCAAGTAGCCGGCTTGGAGAAATCCTCATACCAAATCCCACCTAGCTGCCGCATCTTTATATACGCAAAGCGGAAATATTCCGGCTCATCGTCTTCGATTCGTGTCCAATTGAACGAGTCGATAGAGCCATCGTCTTTTCTGAAGCTACTAAAGCGTTCAACATCATTAACCAAAGCGCTTATACCGGCGGCATCTTCTGTGATATTCTGGAATGAAAAGGAGATGCTCTGGTTCGAGAGGATCAGGGGAGGTGCAATTTCAGGAAAGACGCTTCCCAGTTGCGCACCATCAAGCAAGGCACCGGGCGTTTGAAGGATACTGTCAAAACCCCACCTGGCGATACCATTTATGAATAGTCCAACTAAAATTCCTTGGTAAAGCAGACTTGGACGAGTTTGCAGTGTTGTTCCTGGTAAGAAGAGGAGGCTGAGGATATAGTGATGAATGCGCAGATTCATGTGTGGTACCACGACCAGAGCCAAGACGCCAAAAACCATTACTCCATAGATGACGAGCATTTTGGGCATTCTTCCTTCGTTTCTGAAGGCAAGGGCTTGGGTAATGGCGATTAAGAGGAGAAGCCCTACAATGATAATCAGCGCTGGGACTGCTCCCGGCTGCTGCTCGATATCGTGTGGCGTTAGGCGTGATATTGGAATCTGATCAAACGTGTCAGTGTTCAGGGCTCCCACCCAGCATCCACCCAGCCAAAGGACAGTTTTGTCCCAATGTGCTTCCAAGTCGGTCAATGTGTGTCGAACACAGAAATAGTATAAGGCGTACCCAACAAATGCGCCAGGAAGGAATCGGCCCAGTGCCGTAGAGACTATTTCATAGTAATCGGGAGAATTCGGTGGGTCAGACGAGAGAGCAACCTGGAACCAGACAATAAAGAAAATCGAAGTATAAAATAAAGCTGGAGAGGTAAAGAAAAGAGACAACAACGTCGTTACTGTCACTGAAAAGGCAAAAAGGGGCCAGCGGAGATCCTGGCAACCCGCACCAGCCTTGTCTGAGGCTTCACGGTCAAAGGTGAAGGAAAAGGGGAAATAAGAAGCGAACTCTATGCTTGGCATCCCATTCTTCTCGACCGATGGGAAGTCTTTATGTTGACCAGTTCGACGGAGGACACCACATCCGCCTCCCTGGTCAGTTATAAGGCCAGCATGCATTGCGGCGGGGCAAATGGACGAATCACCACGGTAAATGCCAGGGTCACCAGTATCAGAATCATCGGCAGAGCCACCAATGACCAAGTTCTGATAGTTAATCTCCTGGTCACCAACAAAATATGGCTCCAGTATCATTGAGAACGAACAACCAGCGGGACAGCGGAAGGCGAACGCGTCCGTGTCGAATGGACGACAAGCATCGCCATTGAGTCCACAGTTAGTTGCATTGGTCCTAGTCATTGAATTGATAAGTCGAACGCTGCCGAATAGATTACACGCATGTCGATCTTACCAGAGTCTTGCATGGCATGAGAGTTTGACTGGGTTTCCATAGCCGGCAATGTCAACACTACTGACGGTCGAATGAACAACCGAAATAAATACAACACCCCAGGCAAGTACAATACCAAGAAGAAGCCATATCTTCGCAATCTTGCTAGGGAAGTATCTGTCGATAAGACGACCTGGCGCAGCTTGCCAACGGGGAAACCAGGGATTTATATGGTATTTCCGAGGCGGGGATGGCCCTTTGACCCAGGAGCTAATCCCAGCTTTCGAGCAGGAGAAACGGTTTTTGTTTCTGTCAATTCCCTGTCCAATGCCCTGATGAGGAATAGATGTTGGCAGTAGGGGTTCATTATTATCATGTTCGGAGTCGACGCTACCGCGAGAAGCCGCCCCCTCATGATCCAGAACCTCCAAAGGATACTCCTCGGACC
Organism: Aspergillus sclerotialis; assembly: GCA_003589665.1. Classification (NCBI taxonomy): domain Eukaryota; kingdom Fungi; phylum Ascomycota; class Eurotiomycetes; order Eurotiales; family Aspergillaceae; genus Aspergillus; species Aspergillus sclerotialis. Next base: position 61,930 of record MVGC01000061.1, read on the forward strand.
CTCGGGGGCACTTATCAAAGGAAGAGGATGATCTGGAACTTGGGCTCGCTGCAGCCTTATGATCCGATGGCATCCTAAGTTCCTTCCTTGAAGTTACAGGTATGTATGTCGTTGATCAAAAAGGAAGCGACGACGGATCACCTTATTAGTCATCTTAAATCCATTCATTATCTTGGATCCACATGGATATACTATCGATGGCTCGGCATGCCAGGGAATCACTAGGAAATCGCCGGACATGGTTAGTGGTTAGAGAATTTCTTGGTATTTCTGCTATGCCGAGGTAGAAGTCTAAGAAGTTAATCGTGGTCAGATATTAAATAAAAGGATGGTGTAGTAGTAAGAAACTTAATTTACATCTTCAGGTCGACTGTACTATGTTATTGAGGCATTCTTAAATGTTACAGTATTGCTCTATAATCAATCTGTAGAATTATAATAGACCCAATTACTTGCTGTATCTTCCAAGGCAAATACTTGGGAAACATTCTTGGCTTCATGATAGTAATAAAATCAAACATATACCCACGTTCTAGACAACTTCCAATACTTCTATCTACAATCCAAATCATCTCAATGGTTCTTTTCCCCGACATCAAGCGCGACAAGAAAGCGGCTGACACAATTATATGCAGCCACAGTCGCGGTAATCTCCACTACCTCTCTCTCATTGAAATAATTCTTGACATCTTGGAATACTTCATCCGGAACAGCCACGGTCTTTGTCATCGCATCTGTATACTTCAATACCGCAATTTGGTCCCGACTCAATGGCCCATCAACATTCCCAGTAAAGTCCACCTGTGTATCACGCACCAGGCGCACTGCTTCATCGTTCAAACCTCCGTCTCGTAGTAGTGGAGAGTGCTGGTCCCACTCAAACCAGGCCTCATTGATTACAGCAACGCGGCAAATGACTAGCTCACGGATGACCGTTGAAAGACTGGTTCGAGTGCGGATTGCTCCGATGAAGGAATTCCATCCATCCGCGACGGGGAATGAGTGCAGTAGAGCCCGATCAAGTGGTAAGAGGCCATTTGGCGCACGTCGCGCCTGAACTCGCGCAAGAATATCAGCTTCATCGCTGGTATTTGTGGGTGGAGGCTCGGGAACATATGGTAGGCGCATTGAGATGTACTCTTTTGTTATGAAGCTTTGAGGACCAGTATATCGTAAGCTATGTACCAATAAATTGGCCTTGTTGCTAACCGGCCCAGTTCGTTCAGTTCCTGCTGAATCTTCTTAGCATTGAGACTAGGGATTGAAATTAGGTTGGGAAGCTGCAGCATTTATCGCAATATCGAGTCAAGTCATATCATGCGGAGCCCCGCCTCGGAAGGAGTCCGATGTGGATGGACTCTTGAAATCACGGCATCATGACCGATGGCAAATCGCTGTATCTCATCGGTCATGATGTCGTGGTGTGGTTACAAACTCTAGTATTGTTCTCTAACTAGAAGGTATGTCACGTCAATGGTGTATATAGGTCACTGCACTTTGGATCAGGAGGGCGCATATCGCAACTTAACCATTCCGATGGTTTCCCTCCCAAAAGCCTGACGCTCCTTGAGAATTTTCGTAGTTAGAAGCAGAAAGAGATTGTGGAATTTTTAGCAATTGGTTTTCCAGGGAATCCCCTTCGAAGTTAGAGGTTGTTGGTTTGCTCGTTATATTTCCAGACCAAAAGGATTGGGGGAAACTATCAACAGCGAATATGCATAGAATGGTTCTTGATTCGGTCTAAAAACAGTGAAATGGCAAGTAAAGCCATGTATTCATAAAATAAATCCACAGAGGGTTAGAATACTACCATAACAACTGCAAAGGAAGCACTCCACGAATATATACAAAAGAACAAGAAGCATAAAAGAGGGAAGCAAACTAAAGTCTTGGCGCAGGTCATCTGTTCCCCACCGCGTGTCACTTCGGAGACCCCCAAAATAGACCAGCTCCTCTACACTCCTATCTCTCCAACAGATCTCTTCTCCAACCCACCAGAATCTGACAGATAATGCCTCCCAAAAACGCGAAACCGACCAGTGACGAGCTTCTCGCCCAATTTGATGATCTCGGTGTCGACAACAACAATGCAAATCAGGAATCGAAGCCGAAACCAGCTACCACTTCTGGGCAATCAGAGCAAGATATCTTTGCTGAACTCGATAACTTAGCTTCCCAGCGCCCAGCTAGTCGCGCAGGCACTCCTCGCTTGTCGACAGAACCAAGATCGGCCCCTAGATCACCTAAACCTGGTGCGACAGTGACTCCTTCAACTGGTCGATCTAGTGAAGATAAACCAGCTCCTCACAAGTCAGTGGAGAGTGGTCGTTCATCTCGTGCCGATAATAAAGCTGGCGATGTGCAACAACAAGAACCTGAGAAACCGACAGCCCAGGAATCTTCTCAGGGCGGTGGATGGTGGGGAGGTTTCTTTGCAACCGCCAGCGCAGTTAAGAAACAGGCTGAAGCTGCAGTCAAGGAGATTCAGAACAATGAAGAAGCTCAGAAATGGGCCCAACAGATGAAAGGGAATGTTGGTGCATTGAAAGATCTCGGTACTTCTATCAATTCCATCTGGACGCATGCGTACTGACTACCTTAAGGCGGCGAGATTCGCAATAGGGCCATCCCAACATTCACCTCCCTTATCCACACGCTTGCGCCCCCAATTTCTTCCCACGAGCGTCTTCAAATTCACGTTACTCACGATCTCTCGGGCTACCCTGTTATCGACCCCTTAGTTTACGCCGTTTTTTCACGAGTCATGGCCCAAGTAGAAGGTGGAGATCTGATGGTTATTCAACGAGGCCAAGAATCTGCGCCCAAGCGCGGTCTCGATATCACTGGGTATACCTCTTCGTCGCCAGGTTGGCACGACGGTCCTTGGTGGAGGACAGTTACACCAGGAAGCCCACGGAGCATCAACGCTGTGCCAGGTACTGTAGAAGCTACAAAGCTCGCTCGCGCAAGTGCCGAATCATATGCTAGTGAATACTTCGCGCCTAAGGGCGGTGTTGAAGAAGCCGCGAAACAAGCCACACAGGTCTTGAGCGAAACAAACCCCGTCCGAAGCAGCGACATTTTCCTCGCTATCCAAGCTATCAGCCAGACCTCTAACCCAGAATTATTCCAAGCCGGTCCAACTACTGAAAAAGCCACTCCCCCTGGTGTTGTCGATGTACCGGACGCCAAGGAAGAAGAGATTGCTTTCGCCCTCTACCTCCATGACCCCATCCACGGTATTGCCTTCCACACTATCTCCCAGACTGTTCCGCAGAAGTGGATTGAGTGGCTCGATGCGTCCGCTGCAGTCCCTGAAGATCCTAACGCGGAAGACGCGCATGTTGCGCGTACAGTTACTCCAGAAGCTATTGCGGAGATCATTGAAAGCGGCGGCGTTGATCCCCGCGAATGGGTCGCGGAATGGGTCGAGGAGGCCCTATCTTTGGCTATAGGAGTTGTTGCGCAGCGCTACGTTGCTCGCAGAATGGGTGTTGGTGAGGGTGGTGTTGGGAAGGGCAAGATGCGTGCTGAGCAGGCATCGACTGTTGAGAGTGGAGCGGGAGAGGCTGCTAGGGCTCTTTAAGAATATCAATTTTGGTTTACTCCTATCACTCTGACCGTAGTTTTCTGTTTTCTTGCTAGCTCTTGTCATGTCACCGGATGATACACCAATTTCTCGCTTTTCTTGCCCTTTATCCGCTAAAGTCGTCATGTGCTAACATAGGTAATTGTACCTGTTGGCTTTAATCACCTAACCTTACCAATTTAAGGCGTTGTGTACATAATACTCCAATAATGCAGCGAGATTGTCTGATTAAGCCCAGCATTACTCATTCATGAATTCCTAACCTGCCTGGTATTATCGTATCTATAAACAATCCCGAAAAGCGAACAATATTGTGATAAAAGAAAACCACATGAGTCATCACAAATCTTACATTCATTCAATCATGAAAGTTCAATATGTCCATCGAGGCCAGGAATGTGCGAGAAGTTTGCCGTCAGAGGAGTGACACTGCGCACTAAGTCAGTATATCGACGGTTGTATCAAAGACAGTAAGATGCTTACCTGGTAAATCCATTCAAAACTGTATGTGCATCAGTCCCCTCCTCGCTCGCTAGCAGTCCCTTCTTCATATCAGACAAATCGGCTGACCATGCGAAATGTCGTTCTTTGAATTGCGGTGTTTCTCCGTTGACAGCTTTGACGCCGTTACAGCTTTCTTTCGAGATCCCGTTCGTATAAGCTTCATGGGTATGACCGTTTACCAGCGTGCCATTAGCCTTATTTTCTTCGCCCGAGACCTCGGCATACAAACACCCCTTCGACCAATAATATGGCAGTGTTCGAGTATACTTCACAGCTCTATCCTCGACGTCAATGCGCATCGGGACATTCAGATTATACAACTCAACCCGATCATCCCAATTCCGAGCTAGGTGTTCAATAACCCGGACAGATAACCGCGCCGCAGCTAGGATGATCTCGGCGGGCTGTTCATCTTTACTACCGAAGGATACTGCGATACCACGTGTCCCGCAAGTAGCCGCTTCTAGGGCTCCGCCCACGGTTCCAGAGGACAGGTTGTAGATAGTTGAAGCATTGCGACCATGATTCGGCCCTGAGATGACCAGGTCAAAGGGCGGGCGATCAGGGAAGAGATTGAAGAGTCCTAGTTGGACACAGCTGGCCGGTGTGCCATTTTGGATGACTACCCAGGCGGGTTCTTCTGTGGTTGGGTCCGGCTCCGGGGACGGGTACGAGGTGGAGGGACTGGGCGAAGCCCAGGTTCCATCATCACGGAATGCATCAGTAGGTACGTAGGTGGCTTTTAAGGAAGCCTCAATCAAATGGGCCTTTCCTATCCATGAGCGCGAGGATGCGGGGATTGCTACCGAGACAAGGTGCCCGGCGGCGTGGAGAGCGTTGACGAATGGACGAATGTATGGTGAGAGTCGACGCGACGGCGGTCCGTCGTCGTTAACTACCTATCATAAAGTGAAGCTGTGTGTTAGCTTCCCACGCTCTCTTTTTTGGTTGCTAGCTTGCTTTGTTTCTTCTCGCCTGATCAGGTAGGCTCTAGCGTATTTCTGGGAAGAGGCAAGGCTGAAAAATAGGAATGGAATAAAGCCTACCAATACATGCATGGGCCCGTGTTCTTGACACTTGGCGTTGGGAGCCTTCGAGGGAAAAAGGCACGTCTACCTAGGTACTATACAGTACTCTGTACTGGGCCCGGGGAAAGAAGACACGATCACGATACGAGATGGGTAGTTGGTCTAGTGCAACCGGGCTATTATTTATATCGAGACCGAAATGGCCATCCTGGGTAAGAATTGAGCCAGGCATTCCGTGAGTACCCCAGCTCCTACCGATTTGGAGCTCGGAATGAAGGAATCTGGCCGGTGAAGCTGTTTTGGTTGCAAAAGAGAAATCCGGATTTGTATGGGGTGTATTGAAACTATGTACTGACAGAACCAAAACAAGATGGTAATTCTATTGTGGTGTAAGGGTAGCTGCGGTTAGCCCAGATCCGGGTGTAATTATACCGTAAGGTACATTGCGTGACTGTCATTCGGCGAGCCGAAAAGAGTCTGCGGTGAAGCAAACAAGAATCGATTCGAGGGAAATCCACCGTCAGAGATTTCAAAGAGCTGTTAGTGGTCGAAAAGTTGGTCAGCAGAAGGTCAGCAGGTATTGTTGATCATATGAATCCTCATTTAGTATTCCAATTCAGTAGATATAGATACATGGCCCATGTACGGTGTATTGCCTCGTAGAATGTAGTTTTTGTCTGTTCCAAACATAGAAAAATGGAAGGATGGGTGGGAAGCACGTGACCCGCTGATTCGCTGAAACAGTCTCGTAAAGCCATCAAATAATCAATACCTTTTTCTATATCAGTTCGCCGAAAATCTTTTCCATATTCTGAGTCAATCCGTTGGCATCATCTCCTTTCCCTCGTTCCAAAGGTCATGGATATTGATTGATCTGTTGATTTTTTTTTCTTGATTCAACCTTTCGCTCTCATTCCGCTTTCCTCGTCCAGTTTGAAATTGCATACAGAAGCAGTCAAAGCGTCAATCCGAAATCAGCCTACTGCTTACCCGCCAAGCTCCAGTCGACGCCCATTGATGCAACTCAGCAAAATCTTTGGTGGGGAAGCGACACAGTTAACTCATCTCACCAACTAGTCTACCTTTTGCATCTCTGCTTTCTTCTGATTGTGTCTCTTCACCATCCACATCGTTTTTCCTGGCACAGATATTCAATTGAGCCTTATCTTTTCTCATTTGAAGCAAACGCATAACCCCTCTTGAGACTGTACCAGCTCTTGAGGTCAACAAACATACTTTTTTCGCATACATCCTGTATGGACTGCGCGAGTACTGGTACTACTGCGGGCATCGACCCGAAAGCCATCAACAATTGGCAACCAGACTCTGCATTTTCAGTCAATTCGTACAACCGCCGTGGATATAACCAACATTCTGAATGGGATAGTAGCCAGGAGTCGAGCCCGCGCGATGGTACCGTCATGGGCCAGGGGCCATTTGAGAGGCCTCTCGACCTTGATGTGTCGCTTTTTAATGACGCAAGCGACTTTCTAAGTGTTGACAAGTATGATCTCTTGATCCTCTGGAACCATTAATGGAGTGAATGCTGATGGATGCCGCGTTCTAGCAGCCAGGTCACGTCTCCCAACCTCAACCTAGGTGATGGTCATGCTGAAGGTACCGTCAGTGGTCCTCTCAGTCCACGAACTCTCTCTTCTTCTGCCGACGAGAAATTCCACTCGGATGAATCATTGCCGCCCTTTCATTTGCTCAATACCACCACCGGGATGCCGATGGAGGCTCCACTCTATCAATATCCCAAGGCACCTACTGCACCGACCGGCACGGTTATTGTTGACGAAAATGGGAATATGCCAAATGGACAAGAGTATTCAGACATTCAATCGGATCAGCTTATGCCCTACCAGAATATGTTTCAGGTATTCCCGTTCGTGCAGGACTCTTGGACCGAAGGGACAATAAATCCGACCCCTGAAAGTTTGTCCCCGGCAGACAATCCGGTCCCTCTGGCAATGGAACAGCAGCTTGGGACAGGCGAAGCGCAAGGATTTGCCAACTACCAGAACTCTATGCGAGCACTTGAGTTGCGCTGGCTCAACGGTCTTTCACCTAATATGGTTCCAAACGACTCATTTTCCACGATTCCGCATGACTTAGGTTATCAAGACCGTAACCAGAATGGGAAAGACGACTTCCATTACAAGTCCGAAAGCTCCTCTGCATCGGGTGACATTCCAGGACTATGTGTAGGGCATAGCGATGATGCGCTAGCTTTCACGGAGGGAAATCTGGATGATGAAAATGCACGGTACGTTAAGTGGGAGGACGCATCTGATGGAGATGCCCAAGCGCAACTGTCGCAACCTCTTACGAGCACCAGTGCATTCATGACCCATGACCGCCCTTCTGAATTTACCTTCGACGCCGTTCCTCCGAGGTCTAAGGCATCGTTTCCTTCCTCGCAACGGACGACCCCTAGGCCATCGCCGCTTTCCCTTCAATCAATGGCAACCATCAAGAAACGTAAACAACGCGGCACGTCAATTTCTCTAGTGGAAAATAATCAGAAGCCGCTGCAGATTGTTCAAGAAGATGGACAGGGCGGTAGCTTTGCTTCTGCAGATTTCATATCACCACCACGTGGAGCACGTCGAAAAGGACCATTGTCTCTGGCCGGAAGGGCAAATGCTGGAATGAGAAGGAAAAACAAGGACACATGCGTTCAGTGTCGGTTGAATAAGCGAAAGGTACGGTTTCTTTTCATACATTTTTGCAGAACCAGCGTACTAACATTGCTATGTAGTGTGATGGGAACTCTCCATGTGATGCGTGTCGTCCCACTCTCCACGAGCAACCTTGTGCACGAGCCTGTTTTGCAAATATTGTCGAGTACGGGACTTGTAATTATATTTGTGAGTGCAAATATTCTTTTTGTATATCTACTGCTAACAGCTGTCAGCTCAACGAGCCATCAATCATCCTACTAGGGATGGTTCTGGACGTGTACGAATGGATATCCCGTCCGAGTTCAACTTGAATGACCTCCTGTCATATCTAAATGAACGGCAAGGACGGTTTAACATCCGCGCCCGCCAGTCTTGGGGTTCCCTATATGTTCTCGATCTCGGTGAAGCCTACCGATTCATGAAAAGCCTGAGTGAATACAATGGCAACTCACGTTCTACCTTCCTCGAGTTCATTGACCGCCGACTTGTCGAATCCAAGGACCGATCCAAGAACTGGTTGACTTGCGTGAAGGACTGCGATCCTATGAACAATGTTTATGTGAGTGCCTTTCGGATAATTACATCACGAATGGCAACTAATAATCCTACAGGCTTTACTTTCCCAGTGGAATAACATGCCTAGCCGTGCAAGCTACAGCTTTGTCTCTCTACAAGGAGGTGAGGAACGGCCTATGGATGTTAACAACCCCGAGGACCGTCGCGACATTCTTCTCGCTGCGCAGTTATCCCGTATCGTTTGCAGAATGCTGGAAGTGGAAGGATTCCGAAAGCTGGAACGCGACTTCTACAACATAAAATGGAAACAAATCTCCAATGAGACCCACATCCGGTTTTTGGGAGAACTTGGTCGCATCCTGCTCTCCCTTCGCTGGCGGGTCTCCTGGTGGAAACTTCACGGTGACGGCAGTCATGAATCAGACCCGAGTCAGCAGCATTATGTGGATCGCGTTGATCTTATCTGCCGCATCCTCTACGTCTACTACACAAATGTACTTGCGAAGCTTCCATCCTGGTCTACGACGGATGTACCCAAGGGTGTTTGGTCTCATTATGCAGACTCAGAAAATCCCATCTGGGATGACTTCCCGTCAGATCCTACCGATGGTGGATTCCATGCATGGATGGACAGAGGTAGAGAGTTGATTCAGCAGGCAGTTGTGCACAGCCGGGGCAAAAATCTTTGAACGAAAAAAAGGCTTTTTTATGGATTGGAAATGGATTAAGATACCCTATGGCGTCATGTTTATAATTTTTGGTTATTTATGATTGATGACTGGCATTTTGTATATTGGATATTTGGGTGGGTTTGGCTGGTACATATTTATTTCCTTTACATAATTTCTATATATATCTATATATATATACATGATTTCGACTTTACATTTTAGATTCCCATCTCTTTGAGCACTCTAAATAGTCTCAATAAAATGCCCTATACTCACGTCCATTGCTGACTGCCTATGATTCACCCATTCCACTACAACTCACGGCCGCTGAAGCATAGGTGGTATTACCAGTTGAAATGGTGAGATATCGCCAGATCTTTTAATGACCTTGGTGGCCATTCGCTGTGTGGAGGCAGGATCACCAAGGTTGAATAACAACTGGTGTTTCTCGACATCTTCATTAACTACGGGAGAGTTCTGTATGGCCAATGCAGGCTCGTTAAGTGCAGTTGGAAAGAGTCTGATGTTGAACGAGGCAGGCATGGCTGCTTGATGCCGTGCAAGGGTGATTAATATGTGAGAAGATGATATTGATATTCATCATTATTATATTTTCAAACCGAAGGACGATTAATCTAAGCATAAGAGTCTGATAGGGTATCATAATAAACCAATGACCACGCACAAACCTCCAATAAATCACTTCACTCAACCCTCATTATTTACTCTTACCTCCTCCTTTGCTATCCTTCTTTCCCCCAGCAAGCATTTCCAAATGACCGGCCCTCTTAGCGAGATTCTGCTCGGTCTTCGCGGTCAATCCGCTTGATATTTTCTGCTCCTTTATCAGAATTTCCGATCACCATAGCATAGCACACAAAACGCACCTTATTCATCTTATGCTGCTTAAGCAACTTGGCCTTCTTCGGAGTGATGGAGCCTTGTCCTTTCTTTGGTCCGAGGGCGGATGGCCTGAATAAGTGCGTTTAGTGCAGTTCTGGATAGAGCGAGCGGGAATTCGACATACCTTTTGGACGTAGATTGAGATGCTGGTTTAGACTTCTTCAGCAGACCTTGAGCCATTGTTTCCAGTATGTTAGGTATGCAGTATGTATGAAGCTTGCCGTGAATGTTTCGAGCGGACAAAATTGCTTATCGCTTATCGTATGTCACGTGTATTGTTTGCATCATTTGCATAACCTTAAGTGCCTCAAGTATTGGGCATGAAATCTGGCGGTGAGTTGAATATTCTGACCATTGAGTACATCTGTATAGCTTCATCTTGTTCCTCGGCATCGCTTTCTGAAACGTCACATTCCATTGAAAATAACCTTCGCTTTTCTTGCCTGTCGCGACAGCCGACTTAGCCAGGGTGTGAATACTATCCCCGAGATAGAAAGCCTTGCTCCGATCGACCCGCTGTTTCGTCTTTGGTTTACCAATGGCTCCGCACCAGTCGCCGTCCTTCTCTCTCACTCGTCTCTCTTACCAAATTTTAGTCTCCGCTCTTTCCGGCGCCGAATTACCTTCACTACCGATGTGCTCTTCCATCCCACGAGCCTAGTACCACCGTTCCATGCGGTTCCATACAGAGCCCCTCTCTAACAAAAGTCAAATCACTGAGATTTCTTGTCGCCCCACGAGGGCGGAATTCTCGACGTATTGTGCTGTCTCAATGGCCACTTTTCTGGACCCGTTCCACTTTTTGGTCGGCTTGTGTCCGTCCCTGGAGAAGCAGGCTCGGGTCGCCGCGTCGACGTCATGTCCATATTGGCTGCTTCTATTCTTCTCCAACGGTCCGGGGAGGCAAATAATAAGAGGAGAAGGAGATCTCCGTCTTTGGTTCGGTAGAGCCACTGATTTCTTTTATTTTGCCTCCTTTCTCCCGTGGATCTTTAAAATATCGATTTACCTCTTTACCGTGTCCTAACCCCATACTTAGTTCTCTCTTTTGTTTCAGATTCATTTGAAACATTCATCTTCCCAACTCGAAACTGAGGACGGAATTGGTAATAATGATATCTCCAGAGCTTGGTAATACGGTTTAAAAGGTACTGACTACCGGCTGAAGATCAGTCTGTCATCCATCTCATGGAGGGCACGCGATCACTATATACTACCTGATCTGAGTCTTTGCCAGCACTGTCAGGCGACGACGTCTCACTTATCATTCCTATATTGTCCTCAGCGTTGCTCATTGACTTTCTTTGCCCGAATTGAGCTCCCGGTCTTTTCAGCGTTCGAATAAACACTCTCTTCACCTGTTCACGAAATTGCGGGGTTTCCAGCCTGTCTTGCATAGCCATTCGCTTACCTTGCTCGATTTACCCTGCTCGATCGCTTCTCCTGAGATACTCTGATCTGAAATAATATTAGAGGATTTCCTGTCTTGAGCCATTCGGAAAATCGCAAGGATGGTCACAATGCAGTCCCTGTTGGCCTCGCAAGGAATCGATTTCTCAGATATGCCTGGAAATGGTTTCAGCTGGGAATCGTGTGCGATCAGTGATACCGAGACAGATTGCTCGGATGATGAAGGTCCTGCACCTTCTCGTTCATGCTCATTGAGCCTGGAAAAAGCACGGGACCATGTTGAATTGGCTACGAAACCAAGCCGTTGTTCCCAACCAACTGACAAAACCATGCCACACAACTACTCCGCTGCGAACCTCGCCCCCCCTGAAATCTTACTCGAAATATTTTCCATGCTGAGTCCGCAGGATTTCGATAATGCGCGTCGAACGTGTTCGCAGTGGATGCGGATTAGTTTGAACAAGCCTCTGTTGGAATATATGTTGAAGCGCGCTGGGTGGTGGGATACTTGGCAACAGGACTGCCAAACGAACAATCCCTCACACAGCACGGAAGACAGTCTAGTGTGGAAAATGAGCAGGCGCTTCGCGACAGAGTGCCTTTTGTCTGGTAGAAAGACAAATATCGAAAAGCGAGGCTTTTTGGCCACCTCCGTCGTGGATTTCTCCAGGCTCGCCAACACCCGACGAGTCTCAAAGCCTCGCAAATCATCTTCTCACCATTCAGCGTCGGTTTTCAAAAAGCGTGAACTCGCTTCCATGTCCAAGTTCAATGTTAGCAGTTGTGGCAATTACCTACTTGTTACAACTGGTTGCACCATCTTCGTCTACCGCCTGCTCAACAGGAAACTTGCGCGTTCACGTAAGGTCTCGTTAGAGGACATGGCCGACATTGATATTGCTCCGGTCACGACTATCCCATGTTCCTCCGAGGTATTAACGGCGGTCATGGATACGAGTACCCCGAAATTCGTTGTGGCTGCACTGCTTCGGGGCCGCATTGGAGTAATATGTGATGTGAGCATGGATGATGGTGCTGCTAACAATCTGTCCGATGCTTCTGGCAAGAGTTCGCCAAACTTAGACGACCCCACCTCGAATGGCCAGAAAAACACAGATCCCCTATGTAATGAGATGCGTGGTTGCGAACCTGTCTCCCCGCAATACTACTACGACATCTGTTCACCTGAAGATCCGCCGCGCAACGTTTCGATCTGCCCCGGCCGCAGGTGCGTTGCCTTCGGCTGCGGGTCGGGCATCGAATTACACTGGGTTTGCGAAAGCACGAATCAACACTATCGGAGGCATTTCCCAATGACCCAACCATCAGAGATCTTACATTTCCTTCCAAATCGACCAGAGACCCCAATGGAAATGCGTCTCATATCATCACTCGCTGGCCCTGGAATGCCTGGCTGCAAGTGCCATATGAGAACCGAGGCAACGATCGACCGCCATGCCAGATCCATCTCCTGACAGACGTGCAGCAGTCGTTCACACAGTACGCTCCAGAGAACACCCGCCGCCCAAGCGTAGTGAGAGCGACTCACTGCCACCACTACCGCGCCGTTCCCATCAACGATGGGATGCACATTCTATTTATTGAACCACGAACTGGTTTGCTTTGTATCGGCTCCGACGCGCCGATCGGCGGACCAACAAGCTTAACCCGTGCTCTTCTCTGCATCCCACCGTTCATGCGGGACTCATCAGACAGCACCAAAGCAGGCCTGGCACCCACCGTCTTTGCGGCAGGCTCAGACCTAAGCTGGGGCCTACGCGTCGTAGCTGCATACGGTGACCGAATCATTCTCTACTCCGTTCCTCTTGATGTTTTCAACGTCATCAAAAAAGAACACGAGCGTCAGGGCGACAGCGTAATGGGCGACAGTGATCTCGCACGGGACCTCTTCCTCGAAGGAGAAAGAACAACCAAACGCCGGGAGAGCACAGTTCCGAACCAAAACGGCGACTGGGAATTCCTCCTCAGTGTCAGCTACCGCCCCACGACAATGATGTGGCCGTTCAAAATATACGGCAAGGAAATCGGGAAAATGGACGATGTCGTCGAACTAGCACTGCAGTCTTCCCACGGCGGTGCTCGTGTCTGGGCGTTTGGTGCATCGGGCTCAACGAAGCTCTTTGATGTCGATACTTTCACTTCGCCCGACGTCTCTCCCGCCGACGTACCATGCAAATCTCTCGCCATCGAACCAGATGGTTCCGTCCTCTCCACTGGTCTGATTAATAGACCCGGTCTTCAGGCAACGGAGTCTCGCAAGCGGAAACAGTACCAGTCTCCGATCAACTTCGGTGGCCAGTACCCAATTACGCATCAGCTTCATAACGCTATGCTGAATGGTGGCGATCCATCGCCTGCCGCGTCCCAGGCCAGTATGGTGGTGGCGGAGAAACGCCGTGCATCATTCGCAGCGTGTATAGTCGATTTTAAGGTCCCAGAATTGGGAAACAGGACGGGTAGATGGATGGATTAGATGGCGATGAATGAGCTTGTTTGTTTTTGGTTTTCTATATACCCGATTATCTGATTATCTTGGCTTCTATTGTTGGTGTTTACAATTTTGGTCATGTTTGTAGACAGACATGGTTCTCCTCTCTTTTCCATGTTCCTGCATCGTTATGGGTGTTTTAGCTGTTATCAGGTTTATTTGTTGATTATATATATACTTTCACATATACATACAACATACATTTGTACTTGATTCTCTAGACAACCCGTAAGAGACGCGAACGCTCTCTGTCCAGCAAGAGGAATAGTCTCTCCACTATAGGAGAAAGCTCAAGACACCTTAATCAGTACAAAGGGCTATTCGTTATCCTTAGGATTGTCTGTCAGTCACCTGCTACACGCCGTCGTTAGCCTTAGACAAGATAATTATCAATATTTAGCTACGCTTTTACTTCTTTATAGTATTTATAGTAATAAATTCTCTAGAATCTATCTTGCCAAAAAAAAAAAA